>JAYKKM010000342.1:192500-212500 GCA_035772405.1 Chrysogorgia sp. JL179-B06 | reverse complement strand
AGGGTTAATGTCGAAGGCGTTAAGCTGGATATCACCATTCTACAGAGGGAAATGAAGGTCATGTCGTCTCAACTATTAAACAATGAAGACTGCGGTGGCATTAATATGAAAGATGCATTATTGCGGGCCAAAGAAAGAAGTAAACAGTTAGAGAACGACATGTCCGAGATTGTAAAAGAGCGAAATTTTGAAGTGGACAAATTGAACCAAACAATTTGTTCTCTGAATGATGAAATAAGAACAATTGAAGAAGAACGGGATTCCCTGCGATTGGCGTTAAATTTAATTACAGACGAAAAGCAAGTTATTGATTTGAATAATTCAGGAGGAAATTTAATGCCTGACCAAATTTAATTCCTGAAATGTAATGCATGCCACAGTGGACACATCCCAAAGACCTATAAAAACTACCAATTTACATAATAGCGAGGATCAAAATAAAGAAATACCGATTAACGTGAATCGTTATAAACTTCTAAAAGTAGGTGAATCCAGCTCACAATCAATATATAACGAACAACCAGAAAAGATAAATTTTAAAGTACAAACTAGAAATACGTATACGCAACAACCCCTCGCCCGCCGTCATAGCGTAGTGCTATAATTAGTTATTTTACTTAAAAATATATATAACCCATTAATTTGCCAATCGAATGGACTTATAGTAGACACTACATGTATCTCTGAGAGCCTTTAAACTATCAAACTTGTGTTCTGAATTTCATTGTTTCATAATTAGACGTCAAACTAAATGACTAAATAACTCAGTGTTTAATTGTTGGGTGCAATATACCTGCACTGATTAAGATTTGTTTGATATGTAAAGGCCGGATCCTCACTGTGATGTCACACTGTATATATTATATCTTTGGGATTATTAAATTAAAGCACTCAAAACGTAGGTAACTGCGTATGTTTAGTATCATGGGATTACATACTTTCATAATTTTGTTACATAATTGGCCGTTGATTTAATATTCTTTTATATGCATATAAATTGGCCCTTATGACCTCGTTTTAGAGTAAAAATTATTTTGAATTTCTTACACGATAACGAGGTCATAAGCGCCAATTTATATGCATATAAAATAATATTAAATCAGCGGCCATTTTTTAATAAGGTCTATGTACAGGCTTCTTCAATAAGTCATTATGCAGCGTGATGTCAAAATGAGGACATTTACATCAGAGGCATAGCCAGGATTTTCTGTCAAGGTGGCCGGCCAGGAAAAACCTAGGGGGGCAGCCTAACTGAGGAAAATGAAGAGCCGAGAGTACAAATTTTCTCAGGGGGCCCACTTATTTTGCCAGGGCGGGGGAGGGCAGGAATTTTGCCAGGCCCTACGGCCCCCATCTGGCTACACCTCTGATTTACATATCAAACAAATCTTAATATCTAACTGAGATTATGGAAGAGTTGTAAATGCCATTCTTTATAATGAATTATTTTGTTCTTTCAAGTACATGTAGGAGAGTTTATTTCAAACTGAATTTTTCATTGTATATATATATATATATATAAACATTTTAAGTCTTCTGGTGTTAATACTACCATCGGTCACTAAGAAAGAATTAACTTGTCACATATAGCTGCATCAATTGTTTATGATAACTTATAGTCAGTATTATGTCAGCTATGGTTCATAATGACTCTCACAATATCCAAAAATGTTAAAATATCTGCAATAATACACCACATCATGCATATACACTTATTATTATTGATAAATATTTTACTCCACTGGAAGACCTCTATTGCTATCATAATATTAATTAACACATGCCATATTTATTCCAATTAACCCAATAGCCTATGCAACAGCAGAGCATGCAACATTATGTATTATCTAAATTATATCAGTACTTGTTTAACCCATAATGGTTGACATGCCCTTTGCCTGCTATGCATTGTCGCAATAGTGAGCTGACACACGTTCAATCCCTAACATTTCCCCTAATACAGCGAGACTGCATCAAATCATAAAATACTGTACAATCCTGCTTATAAGACCCCTATAGTTATTGGCCCCTGTTTGTTAACAGAAAATACCTTCTGATTTAATATAAGGTATATAATTAAGCCCACACATATATAAGCCCAGCATTGCTCTATATTATATAGCACCTTTCCTAACAAAAATAACAAAAAATTAGAGAATAAAAGTAAATAATAAGATAAAAAGTTACGGCAACATTCTGTATCTCATTACTGACAAATCATTTTGAGGCTGCTTACCATAACGTGTGAGCAGGTTTTGCTATATAACACAGAGCATCATTTTTGACATTATAAATTCTAGTTAATATTTGTTACTCAGTACTTACATTTTTCTTAATTGACTATTAAAGCAAAAACTTGAGTAAAAAAGTGCCAACCATTTGCCTGTTATGCATTTTGAAACATTTTAGTTCGAGTGATCGCACATATTATATTAATTTTACATTTGATTGTTTGTAAAAAATGTAATAAAATGTACTATAATATCCTTCAGGAAGCACTTCAACAATCAATCTTAAATATATATGGAACCGGCATTGCATGTGCAGTTCTATTCCAAGGACAAAAGTGTTTACACAGAAACACTAAGTGGAGGCCAGGCCAGGCCTAACATGTGTAGGTCTATAAACCGTACAATGCATGTTTACAATGAAACACCACTCAAAGGCCCATACAACAATTAAAAGCACAACATTTATGCATGTATTAGAGTAAATTATATCACCACATAAACATAATCAGGATGATCAAGGTGCATTTCACATGCTTAGTATTATAAAATTCTGATTGAGCTCAAAAACTGTGTTATTATATTACTCAACTAACGTGTTCGACGTATTTAAGTATTTTAAGTAGTTTAAATCACAAAAGGAACTCAAAGAACACCTGGATACAACGCTAATCAAGGTACTAACACAACAGAATGTCTTAACTGCAACGTTGAGTACATTTTCATCGCTAAAATCGCTACAAAGTCTTCCTAGCACGCACATAACAACGCATATAATAACAGTTAAATCTGCATTTTTCATGGCTTTATTGTTAATTTAATGGTGTTATTTTATAAAAGAAATAAAAAACCTTGTCTTGTGTGATTATCGAGTTATAATGGCACTCGAGAAGTTAGAAAAACACTCGGCTATCGCCTAGTAATAATTGTTGATCAGGACTGTTAAAAACAGAGTTTTGCAAGCAAAAGCATAACGACAGAGAAAGCATAAGCATAACAATGGCAGAGAAAGCTTGTGTATATACTACCACTTAAAATATCCAGACGTATAGGCTATTATTTAACTCACTTACCTAGCAGCTTATCTGTAGTCACAAAGCATCACCAAACTTGTCGCCATTGTTCACGGTCTTTTGACCTAATAGTATCGCTGTGTTTGTTTTTTTCTTAGCAAGCCGTATTTCGCGTTGATTGCTGGTGTTTTCTCTATGTTTTTGACCTTACTTTCTGCCCCGTAAACAGGCCAAGTTGGTTCATGGATATATATTCCGCTCGCCCGGTGGCCGTTGACCATATATATATATATATATATATATATATATATATATATATATATATATATATATAAATATCTAAACTGGATCCGAGATCAGGATCCGGTTGCACTCGCGTGATAAGGGACTAAACGCCGGTCGATATTAGCACCCTCGCCCTCAGGCCTTCGGCCTTCGGCCGGCGCTTCGCGCCGGGCGCCTTCGGCCGGCGCTTCGCGCCGGGCGAGGGGATCACTAACTATCGTACTGCGCAAAAGGCGATGCACAAGATTATTGTACAAGACAATAAATCATCTTCGAACGTGGAAAAAGTTCAATCAACAAATAAACAAGAAATAAAACATAAAGTCCCTGGTCTTCTAAAATCAATGGCATTCTAAAATCAATTAAAGTTAAACAGCGAATGTACCGATCACATTTCTTCAGTAACGATGTAGGGAAAGTTATGCAGTATAAACAATATGCCAATAAATTGAATAAAATTAAAGCTATAAGCAAAACTAGGTATTATAATAGCCAGTTTGAAAAGTATAAAACCAATCTAAAAGCAACATGGAAGCTTATAGGCAATCTAATTAAACGTCAGCCAAAAGGACAGTTATCTCCTTCACGATTAATAATAAATGGAAATATATACACTGATAAATATGATATAGCTAATCAATTCAATCAACACATTATTAATGTCGGCACTAATTTGGCAAGCAAATTAAATACGTCCTGTTCCAACCCAACAACATACATACAGAATTCACCTATCGAGTTTTGTAATGTCAACTGTGACTGAATCGCAAGTACGACAATTATTTATCTCATTGGATGGAAATAAGTCTTCCATCAGCATCCCAAATGCCATTATTAAAATGACATCATCTATATTGGCTCCAATTTTTACTTGTATTTATAATGAATCAATAAACACTGGCGTTGTCCCAAATGCTTTAAAAATTTCGCGTATTACACCAATTTACAAAAATGGCATAGAAACTAATCCAAACAATTTTCGACCAATATCAATACTATCACCATTTGCAAAGGTACTAGAACGTTTAATATATAACCAGCTTGAACAGTTTCTTACTAAAAACAAACTAATTTTTGATTACCAATTTGGATTTAAAAAAGGATATTCAACAGAGCAAGCTATTCTGGAAATTACAGATAGTCTAAAGTCGGCAATTGATAATAAAAAAATAACTTGTGGTTTGTTTTTAGACTTCTCTAAAGCATTTGATACGGTCAATCGTGACATTCTGTTGGCGAAACTATATAAATATGGCATACGTGGTACTCCTTTCACATGGTTCAGTAATTATTTAAACAATAGGCAACAATACGTCAAAATAGGAAACACTGAATCGAACTACTTAACAATGACTTGTGGAGTTCCTCAAGGATCGACTCTTGGGCCACTTCTATTTAATCTATATATAAATGATATGCCAAACTGTTCAAATAAACTTTCATTTCGAATCTTTGCCGATGATTCAAATGTGTTTTACTCAAGCACGAATATTGATGATGTAGAAAAAGTGATGAATGAAGAGCTAAACCATATATTTCACTATTGCGATGCTAATAAATTGTCAATTAATATAAATAAAACTAATTTTATGGTAATAACCTCTAATAAGAGACGAGTACGCGACATAAAACTTATTAGAAACATTGAACAAAAAAACTATATGAAATATCTAGGTATATACATAGATAACAATTTAAGCTGGGAACAACAAATTAGCCACGTGATTAATAAACTTGCCAAGAACAGTGGAATTATTAATAAACTCCGATATTAGGTTGATTTAAAGATGCTAAAGCAACTCTACTTTACTCTCATCTATCCCTATATTAACTATGGATTGATGAGTTGGGGAAATGTTTATGCCTCGAAATTGAAGAAATTGAAATCATGTCAAAATAAATGCATTATAAGTATATTCTTTGCAGACAAACGAGAGAATGCTACATTGTATTACAGCCTATTAGGTATTCTTAAATTAGACAATGTTTTCAAACTCAAATTAGCAGTATTTACTTATAAAGTTTTAATGAAAAAAGTAAACTACCTATAATATTTTCTGACACTATTATTCTTGCATCATCGCGACATTCATACAATACTAGATTTGCTGCACAATGCAACTTCCCTAGACCAAATGTCCGAACTAATTATGGAACTCAAACCTTTTTTTCGCTTCGTCTAAAATTTGGAAGACTATCGATAATGAAATTAAATAATCAAAATCAATTTCTTTATTTAAGAAAATATATAGTCAATCTTTGCTCATTTCGCAAACAAAAGTATAAATAGATCAGTAATTCTCACTATTGTGGAGACTTAATTATCTATGTAATTAGCTACCGTCCTTAATAATTTTGAATAGTAATTAAACATAGGCAGTGACCAACTCGAAAGCTTACAGCTACTTTGGCACTGCGCATGGTAAAACCTTTGTATTAACTTCTCCTTACCTATTTAAACTTGTAACTTTTATAATTAATTTTTGTAATTTATAATGAAAACGTGTACAACTTAATAAATGTTGAACTTAATAAATCTTGAAATCTTGAAATCTTGAATCTTCTGGGTTTTCGGTCTTCAATCACCGATCCTTTTCATCAACAACAAAAACATTGCAAAATCAGATGGCGAATAGTCATCCCCGATCGACCGTCCACAACGACATTAGTTTAAACGTCTGTCTAGTAAATCTCTCAAAAAAATGCATAACCAGCTGCTTTTTTTGCAGGGCCGCCCTACCATCAGATAAGCGGCCTACCACAAGCATCGACAGAAATTCAATCAACCACCTGGAAGCTCCGATCAGAAACCTTGTCAAGAACCTTTTAGGAATCAATTTGCGATCAATCGAACCAGCAGTTGGCTGAACCATTTAGATCTCGTTCGCCAAATGATGCAAATATGAAAGTGCCTTGTCCTCTCCACCTTTCGCTAATCATATTCCGGTAATTATTCGTTCAAAGTGTACCGGTATATAAATAATACAACGACTGGCAACATAAATTATCTGAGGAAATCCAGTGGCGTCTACAATCTGATACAAATTCCTATAAGTGCCGAATCCTGTTCTTGCATAACTGAACTACAAACCCCCCAACCACCAACACCTTATCCTTCAACTGCCCAACAAAATGTGCAGCATGGTGGTCAACGTAAGCGAATAAGTATAGCACACTTAAATGCGGAATCGCTGAAAAACAGTACCCATTTCACCGAAGTTAAGGAAATGGCCCTTGAAAAATGTTTCGATATTTTGTCATTCTCTGAGACGTGGTTTAATACAATACTGTTTCTAATGTTAGTGTACAGCTTGAAGGCTATAACATTTACCGAAATACTAACAGGTGACCTAAATTGTGATCTGCCTACGGATAATCCTAGAAGTGGCGCATCACGCTCGTTTTAAATTGTTCATTAGTTAATGCTACACAACTAACTAAACATCCTACAAGAGTGACTAAATCGTCATCAACATTAATTGATATTGTGCTGACTTCTGCTCCTGATCTTGTGAAAGACAGTGGTGTAGTGGACTTAACCATCAGTGATCATTTTTGGGTTATTGCTTATTGGATTTGAAGATACCCAAACCCAAAGCTTGCTATATTACCATCCGCAGTTATAAGAACTATAATGCAAATCAATTTTGTTCCGATATTTCTAGTATACCGAGGCTCGCCGAGGCTATGAAGGCCCTTCTGTGGAACACTTTAGATCTGTTGGAATCCCTTGACGCAAAAGTTGACGCTTTTAATGATTTATTTCTGTCTTGTCTTGATGACCATGTTCCAATTAAGACTGTAAAACTTAAACGTAAATCAATTCCATTCATCACAGATGATATCAGACAATTAATAGTCACTAGGAATAATCTACATGCATACACTGTTATTTTCAAGGAGTTAATTTGACTCCAAAAGTGGAGTAGAAAAAAAAGGTACAGAATAACTCCATTTTGGGAGTTAGTTTTACTCCAAAATTTTAACTCCATTTCTGGAGTAAACACGACTCCAAAATTGGAGTTAAAATAACTCCTGTAGGAGTAAATTTCTACTCCAAATTGGAGTCAATTTGACTCCAAAAGTGGAGTAGAAAAAAAAGGTACAGAATGACTCCTTTTTTGGAGTTAATTTTTACTCCAACATTTTAACTCCATTTTCGGAGTAATCGCGACTCCAAAATTGGAGTAAAAATAACACCTGTTGGAGTAGATACCTACTCCAAAAATATGACTCCAAAACTTGAATTAGAGAAATACAAAAATAACTATATGCAGGGGTAAACATATAATCACACCGAAAATGAAATCAAAGCTACAAGAGTCAATATGGATTTAATTTAATTTATTAAACACTTTTAAAATTATAATAACAGTTATACTGTAATTATATTAAATAATTATTAAATAGAATACAATAGTTACTTAGTGTATAAAAATATAATAATATGGTTACTTGATACAAATAAAAACTTAAACAATGTACTGATACATCAAGATGACACCTCTAGTCCAACTCCTGGAGATGTTTGCTGCATTTGTTCTACTCATGAGTGTATTTTTCAGGAAAGGTACACAATATTGCTGGCCAATGCATACACAATTTTAAATATATAGTAACACCCAATTAGCAGTGAGTTCATTTTCACAACGATTTCACCCCTGCCACCATGTAAAGGGGATATACATAAGCCAGCTCACCTGCTCCAATTTGCTTGGCTCAAAAGTCCTTTATCAATTCATCAATACATTCATCTTCCTTCTAAAAAAGAAAATAATATATAATCAGCTACATGCATCAAGAACTCATTACATACAGTAGTTAAGAAATGAAACATGGTCACCAGTGTTTTAAAGTGTCTATGAAGTGAAAAATTCGCTAGCATTTTTTTTTGCTTTAACGGACGGCAGGTGCGTACGCTGAAAATTTCAAGTGAATCTGCTGCATAGTCTTCGAGCTATCAACTCTCAAAGTTTGGCATGGCTAAATGTTTTTGGTGAAATCTGAAACGCGCGGTTTATTGTCTTGTGACGTATGCAGGTGTACTTACTATGCATAAGAAGAATGGATTTGAACATTAATGATCCACCTGCATACGTCATATACATGTACCACATATATTCAATCCCAGTCTTTCCCTATTTTGTAATGTTAAACTATGCCAATGGACAAACTTTGAGAGTTGATAGCTCGAAGACTATGCAGCAGATTCACTTGAAATTTTCAGTGAACGATCCTGCCAGGCTACTTTGTTCGTTAGAGCAAAAAAAATGCTAGCGATTTTTTCACTTCATAGACACTTCAATGCAGTCTGAATCAAATATTATTCAAATTTGCAGCATAATTGCTTTACTGGTTAATTCCCATTGGCATTTGCATATATGAGAGCATGGTTTTAGCTAATATCCTTCCCGTAGAAACATACTGTCTATAAGTGACCACAATTTGGTTGTTGTTACAATTTGGTACATAATTAGCATATTACATTGACCAAAACACACAAGACAATGTTAGGGCAAATTTCCTTTTCACATATTTAAAGTGCCTAGTATGAAATAAAAAAATCGATATTCAATAATGTGTTCCCTTCGAAAGTAGGTTTTGAATAACGATGAAATTTCTTTAATTTTTTTTTTATTATTCACCGTCGTCTAAGTTATAAGCATTTGAAATTTTAGCGTGATGACGTCACAACGTGTACCTGAGAATTATTTATAAAGTGTTGATATTTCATAAAGTATGACTTGCACAAAGATGAAACATGGTAGCAATGTTGTCCTTTAAGTGCTCGACTCACCACTGATGTTTGTATAGTTACCATAGCTACATGCTAGGTTCCAGACCCTTTTACCCTTATTTCATAAAATGTAATTTTCTTGTTTTCTGGAAACTTGCTGTTGACTTTGTTCTGGTTATGTATTTGGCATGACATCCTTAATATGAGAGATGACAGTGTTTGTCTAAACAATGCCTCATACTAAAACTAGAGCAAGTTTTTATTTACTCTTTTCAGGGGCCTGGAGCCTAGCTTATTACCAGATTATATTGTGGTAGTTGAAACGCTACTAAGTTTCGTAGTTTTCGTGTAAACACTTCACAAAATATCAAGACTTTAATATTTCTCTAGTACAGCACGTCCACCTTGTCGTCGACGTCATCACGCTAAAATTTCAAATGCTTATTTAACTAGACAACGGTGAGTGATAAATAAATTGTTTTAACAGATTTCGTCATTATTCAAAATCTACTTTCAAAGGAAAGACAGTATGGAAACTGGATTTTTTCATTTCATAGGCACTTTAACATCAGTAAATAACCCTGGATATGAGGCCGAGTACAGAGTAATTTGTCACAGGTTCAAAATCAAATGTAATTTTAGTGACATTGCTACATGTAATTAAATATAATAATTTTAGGATCTATTGTGTGGCTGCTTAGGTAGCCCATACCAACTCATATATTATGGATTTATAAGTTGTAACTAACTGAATGGCAAGATGTAATCAGGATATGATTGCCACAATATATAAATACTGTAGTCTGCAACAAGATAAAAATGTAATACAGTATAAAATGTAATGAGAGTCATAGAGTTGTTAACCCTTCTAATAACTAAATGGTAAGAGATACATTAATTTGGACACAACTGTCATGTACACAATATGTAAAAATGTAATACAGTAATTCAAATTTCATAATACATTACATACTGTACTCACCAATTATAAAGATGATTTCCACACAGCGTAAAGCGAAATATCTTTATTTTCTTTCTTCTGTCATGCATGATGGTGATCCTAGGAACTTATCCCCAAATAAGTCATGTACATGTAACTTGTTTGGCATTAACCTGTTCTCATATGGTGACTGTTGAATTAAGTCTAAAAAATTCTGAAATTAAAATTATATGTTAGTTGCTTTAAATGTAAATTTTAAAAATGTTAAAGACTGCATAATTAATTATGAGTGATTAATTTATGATAAGCATTGTGCATGTTCTATACCTAAAGATTTTATTATAAATAAATTTAACTCTAAAGTTGTTTACAGAGTAGCAAGAAATAAAACACATAGAATCCATAATCCACTACATGCAGGAATTGAGTGGCATTCTTGTAACCTGAATATAAAATTCATATCTTGTTGCCAACATCAAATATCCAACTGAGGGAGTGGTCATTATTTGTAGGGTTAACTGGGTATGGAATATTTTAAAACTGAATTCAAAAATTTTCATGACTCACTCTATCAGCGAATAAAAAATGTTGAAGCTTGTCCAAACAAGCATAATTGGTCAATTTAAAACCTTGTTGATCCTTGTGAGATCATTGGCACATGAACATCCAATATGAAATATGGAAATACATGTTGTTGTTTTGAAAGTTGCATGACTGGTGTATTTCCAAACTGGTGAGATAGTCTCGTTAATTTTAAAACCATGTTTCATACATGAACAGAAATACTGTAAGAAAATTTATGGTTTTCTGTTTATTCTGTCTCACTTAACACCAGAACTTTGTGTTTTTCATAGCCGTAGAAAGGATTGGAGGGCAAAATATTTCATGACCCGACCCAGTATACCCATAAATAATGACCGGTTGCTTATGTGTATCTAACCACTGTGATCTAACTCAATGTTGAGACAGTCTCGTCTCAGAATTCTAAATCCTGTTTCATACATGAACAGAAATACTGTAAGAAAATTTATGATTTTCTGTTTATTCTGTCTCACTTAACACCAGAACTTTGTGTTTTTCATAGCCGCAGAAAGGATTGGAGGGCAAAATATTTCATGACCCGGCCCAGTATAACCATAAATAATGACCGGTTGCTTATGTGTATCTAACCACTGTGATCTAACTCAATGTGTGGTTACAGTTACCCATGGCATATACAGTATTATATATACTTGTATATATATATATATATGAGACAGTCTTATCTAAGAATTCTAAATCCTGTTTCATACATGAACAGAAATACTAAAAAAATGCAACTTCAAGGCCTTCCGGCTGGAATTGAACCCGCAACCCTGCGATGCTATTGCAGTGTCTGACCACTGAGCTACGGAAGCCGTTGCCGAGAGCCTAATCACGAGTTCTGTATATATAATATATAGTGGTGGTATCCTTCACCATAAATCCTTAGAACATGTAGTTTAATCAAGTGAAATGCCAAATATTACTTGTAATATACCCAAAATCTTATCCCGGCATTACCACCACTATATATACAGAACTTGTGACTAGGCTCTCGGCATAACGACCTCCGTAGCTCAGTGGTCAGAGCACTGCACTAGCATCACAGGTTCAATTCCAGCAGGAAGACCTTGAAGTTGCATTTTTCACAACTGGTCCCAGTTTGGTCTTAAAATGTATATATTCCTACACTCAATATTTTCCTTCATCACTCTCTTTTAACTGCTCAAGTTTTGTTTCATAAATAATGACTCAGGAAAGAAATAATCACACTTGTGCTAGAATGAAGTGCTGAGTCAATGAGACTGTAATATATTATAATACTATATAAACTGCATGAATTAACTACAAACTGTGCAATATTTTCTTGATGTCATCTCATTCGTTTTGTAAGAATAAATATACAAAACAGAATTGTATGGACCAGTAGAAGCAGTATGTCTTGCCTGAGAAAAATAAACTTTTCTAGTCATTTAATTTGGAAAATAAACTGAATTCTGCTTAATATTTGGGAGCAAACCAGTAGAGAAAGAATGATGAAGTAAATAATCGGCAGACATTTCAAAACAACAATTGTTTTCTCATGGATTGCGAACTTTGAATGTTTGAGAATGATATATAAACAATTCCAAACAATGTTAAGCATAGTAAAGCCTTCGTTAAAATCGAATCTGGAAAAATAACAGCTACTGCGTCTACACTGTGATTCAAACCAAAATATTGTGACTCATGCCGAACATACAGGAAAATATAACTCAATTATTAACGTCTGAAATCACTATCCAATCCTTTATTACAATTCGTATGAAAATAAACAATTAAATATGAACAGGGAATAAATAAATGCGCATTATAAAACAGCATTATTTAAATACTAGTCGCTGACTATGATTATACAAATACCTCGACAAATACACGGACTTACCTTCAAAAATATGACTGCAATCCTCGTCTAAGCCTACGAGTATAGGGAAGCAACGAGTCCTTTTGAAAACCATCACAAAATACAACCAAGAAATTCGAATTAAATACCAACAAACTTCAGTTCGACATTCAAACATTTCGAAATGGCCGCGTGGCTTGTGATATATATCCATGATCCTTTTCGGGGCTCGTAAGCATCGTGGGGGTCGCAGGGCTCGCCGTTGTATTAAACACAAATTTTACGAAAATATAAAATTAAAATGCTAGTTTAACAAAAGCCAACTGACTGCAAATCAATTTTAATGTGCCTAGAAGTTTTGTAAAAATACATCGGGTACTGCCGGGTTCTTGAAATTCATGTGCAGGTGTCTTCGACACGCGTTATCGGTACATATAGCTATCAGTGTTAAGATCTGACTATCTGTTTACCAAAAGGTTAATCATGTCGATTAATTTGTTACCCTGAGGATGATTCTGAAATAGAATCTTTACACTGGAATTAAATTTTAACATCATATCTGGAATTCAATTTTTACTCCACCTGGAGTTAAAATCACTCCTGTGATAGAAGTGGAGTAGAATAATAGGAGTAGTTATAACTCCACTAATTTAACTCCAAAATAAGAGTAATTTTGACTCTCTTAGTGGAGTTAAAATAACTCCACGTGGAGTAGAATGAAAATTATGCCATCAGTTGGAGTTAAATTAACTCCAAAATAGGAGTAAAATTAACTCCGAAATTTTTACTCCACCAATGCGAGTTATTTTAACTCCCTTGCTGGAGTTAAAATAACTCCTTGAAATTAACAGTGTAAGATGGCTCGTCAGAGCGGGTATCCGAGTGATTGGAATGCGTTAAAGTGTCATAGGCGCAATGTAAAGCTGGCCCTTAAGAAAGCTGAAACTGAATATTATTCCCATCAGATTCTCTCCAATGAGAATAACAGTGCCTCACTATCGAAAACAATACGTCGAGCTTTACCTCAGAAGTCAAGTTCCAATCTTGAATACATTAAATACACCTCCGTCTTTGCAGAGGAGTTCAATCGGTTTTTCACATCGGTGGGAGAAAAGGCCTCTACTGCATCAAAAGTCTTAGCTGAAACTTATGGTCTATGCATCGCATCCGATAGTTTTATTCCAAATTCACCTAATATATTTTATGATGAGCTGTTTGAATTTAAACCAGTCTCCAGTTCACATGTTCATAAGGTGATCATGGACATACCCAACAACAAAGCTCCGGGATACGACAAAGCTTCAGCCTCAGTCATTAAGGACTGCTTGCCTCATATTTTGTTTATCATCACTAGTATCATAAACCTGTCATTGGAGACATCTATTTTCCCGAACGCATGGAAGAAGGCTGAGGTTGTTCCTCATCTAAAGGATGCATGGTGATCACGAGATAGCAGATAACAACAGACCAATCTCACTTCTCCCAATGCTATCAAAAGTGGCTCATGAGAAGATAGCAATGCAACAGTATACCAACTTTTTATCGGATAAAAATCGTCTTACTAAACATCAAAGTGGAAACAAGACTGAGACACTAGGCATTCTGGTTACAGATTATCTCTTTAACGCAATTTATGAGAAAAAAATAACAGCAATGGTTTTTTGATAGCATCTGCCACACAACCTTGCTTAATAAGCTTCAGAAATTAGGAACCTCACCTAAAGCTATGAATTGGTTCCAAAGTTACCTCACAAAGAGACAGCGAACTACTCATATTGGGACTTCAATATCCTCGTCGCTAACTGTAACTCATGGCATCCCACAGGGCTCCATTATTGGTCCCTTGTTATTTAGCTTGTTTATGAATGACTTGCCTGATGTCATTACAAATTGTTCAATTGAATCCTATGTTGATGACACAAATCTCTTCATTTCCTTTGCTATTATCGATAAAGATAGGGCCCTTAGTCAACTTGGACACGATCTCAACAAAGTTGCGGAGTGGTGCTGTGCCAATCGACTGCTGATCAATCCTCAAAATATCAAATTGATGCTGTTTGGCGCGAATCAGTTGGTTGGAAGGTTGAGTGATATTGCCATCCCTTCTCTTGGCCAAGATCTGTCTCCATCGCTCTCTTGTAATGATTTGGGAGTTATATTAGACAATAATCTATCGTTTAATGATCACATAATTTATCTATTACATCTTCACTTTTGGGAAATCTGTGCCGAATTAACAGAGTCCGACATCTGTTTACAAAAGATGTTCTTCTTGTAATTCTGAACTCCTTGGTGTTCAGTAAATTATTTTACTGCTCAACAGTGTGGTCGGGAACAACACTACAGAACACTCGCAAGCTTCAATTATTGCAGAATTTTGCTGCGAGAATATTAAATGGTAAAAGGAAGTATGATTATATTTCACCAACCCTTAAAGAACTTAGATGGACTCCCATAAAAGATATGCTACGCCTAAGAGATGTTATTATGGTCTACAAATTCCTAAATGGTCAGCTCCAAATTACCTTGAATCTAAAATGGTTAAGCGATCAAGTTATAATGACCACATTGAGATCACATTTGAAACAACATCCATCCCTCAGAGGTCGTTTTTTGACCGTGCTCTTATTTCCTGGAATGATCTGAGCGATATGACAAAAACTGTACAAACCTTAACAGTTTTAAGCGTCTTGCCAGAAAAGAAATACTGGCCTGCCTTTAATCAGTATTCGAATAGGCAATTGGAATTATCTAATTTTATATATGTTTTTTGAGACTGTTTATAAACTCTGTTTAATTTGTATTTTTAAGATAGTTAGCTATATAGTTTGATATTATAGCTCTCGTTTTAGTTTTCTTTTTATTTTGTCCAATTAGGACTTTATCCTATCTTGTAATAATTTCTTACATTACACATTGTAAATCAGCATTGAAATCCCTCTCGGGATATGCTACTAAACGTATTGTATTGTATTTTATTGTATTGTAAGGCTTCCGATTGCTTTTTTAGGGTAAGAACTTACGCCCGTTAATGTTGCAAAGGATCTTGGCGTTATCTTAGATTCTAACTTAACTTTCGATGACCACATATTATTATAACATGCCGCATTGTTGGCGGGGCGAACAAATACGACCACACAACTCATATTTTGAAGGAGCTCAGTTGGCTGCCAGTGAGACAGCAACTTTATTTCCGTAATGCTATAATATCTTATTGCATGATTGAGTCGGTTTTCTTTGATGTACCGCGGGATGTATATAAGAAATGAAGAAAAAAATAGGAAAATATTTATCCACGTTGGAAAATGGACACAACCTCCTCAATCAGGTACTAACTCCGATAAATCCCTCGAACGTCGGGATGTACGCGATATACAGCCCTTGGACGCTACGCGTCGCAGGGTTGTATATAGCATACTGTACATCCCTCGTTTGATGGTTTATCTCTTACATACAAATGTATGACGGGTTGTGCTCCAGCCTATCTATCCGCGCAGTTCTCCAAACGTTACCAGGAGTCAAAACATGTGACAAGGAATTCACAGTGCTTGAATATCCCCTTTTTTAAAACAGCAGGTGGTCAGCGAACTTTTTATTATATTATAGTCAAAATCTGGAACTCTTCAGACCGCGATCTTAAATTATGTAAATCTATTAAACATTTTAAGCGCTTATTGAATTGCAAGCTTTTAAATGAATTTGTAAATAATTTATTAGTCTCATACTAGACCTATTCTCAATTAATTAATTTATTAGGTACTTATTTCGTAATGTAATCTTAAATTTATACTGGTAATCATTTGTCTCTGAAAAGCCCCTTTGGGGACGTGGCAATAAAATATGTATAACTATGCATGTACGTATCTCTTTAGATATTTGATTTGTATGTCTACACTACCTACGCTGCAAAACACGTTTTATGATTCATGAGAAAGAAAGTACTTTCTCTTGGGCTAATAGCAGCTCTCATAACAGTGCTCTTTTTGTTATGTTGTTTTCAGTGCGAGAAAGAAAGTACTCAAACTGTTGTTTATCGTTATCCTCAACCGCCAGCTCTTGTACCAATTGATCCCAAGCTCTTATCCATATCTCTCTTCGACGTTCTTTTCGTTCCTCCTCTTCTAAACTCTCCAATATCAATAACATTTTAAGAAACTTTTGCCTGTGTAGATTGATCGCCTTTGTTATTTGTTTCCGTCGTGTAAAGCGGAATCTATAATATTGCAACAATGCATTAAAAAATCGTCCCGTGTAAAACCCCTGTTGCGGCAACATGTTGCACGAAAAATCGTCTTGTTTGACTTGCATTAAAAATCGTCGTTAAAAATTGTCGTAAAAAATTGTCCCGTGTAACATCACCATATGGTAAAAAATCAGCAAATCGAAGCGCGATAAACTCACGTACACTACAGTACGGTTATATCACCTTTTCAATCACAAAAACAATTAATGTGTTTACGTGTATTATGTAAGATGTTTTCGGTTCGGAAGTATCCGGTTTTATATCGTCTGTGGCTTTTCGTCTGGTTTTTTATCTCGACAGATTTGAACGTTTATATATCCGTGTTTGTTATTTATAGCCGTTTATATCCGTTTATATCCGTTTATATGCGTTTATATCCGTGTTCATTTCGTAAAATGCCTTTTATTACGAGCATTGATTGGTTTGCCTAACTTATTTGTATTTCTCGACTTCTCTACTGATTTGGACCATTGTTTCAGTCATTCTGATTGGTCAAAATTTCTATTTACCTTTTAACAAATGCATTGATTGGTGGAGAAACAAGTTTCACGAACCATTCATTGCTCTATACACTGCAAAAAATGCTGTGTAAATTTAACACAAAATATGGTGTAGAAAATGCATCCATATTAACACTTTATGTTGTGTAATATCTCAACACAGAGGATGTGTAAATTTAACACAAAATATGCGGTAAATTTACACAAGTAAAATGCATCCATATTAACACAGTACTTGGTGTAGAACTAAGGTTTTACACACAGTGTGTGTAAATTTAACACGCAATATGTGGTAAATTTACACAAGTAAAATTCATCCATAATAACACATTATTTTGTGTAGAAATTACATTTTACACACAGTGTCTGTAGATTTTACACAAATTATGCAGGAAATCTACGCAGGCAATATCCATCCATACATGTAGTAACACAATATTTTGTGAAGCTATAATTTGCAATACTAAAATCAACCACACTATAGCAATGTAATCTTATAAATAGAATAGCATACATTTTATTTTCTTACATATAAGAGGAGGTTTTCAGAACATATAAAACTATGTTATATTTAGCAGCACATATTAAATCATATATAAATTTGATAAATAAATATATTTAATTTTTATTAAAACCTACCGAGTATGAGTATAGAGACTTTGCATGACCACATAACAGCGGCCATGTTGAAAGATAGAATAATGTAAACTGCAGCCCGCTCTGTGACTTGCATCTAGAATTGTTTCTGCCTTTCAACATTCCATTACATAGTCATGCGAAGCCAAGGTAAAAGTTAGAACTAAAAGTATAAGACATAATATGAAGCTTAATTAAGAGTCTTTGTCACTATATGTTCAATGTCATTGACAAAATGTTGGAACTGTAACATGCACTTCTGCAAATATATGCAAAGATTTGCAATTCCTACAGGTAACTAAACATAAAAACTGCCATAAAACATAACAGGCCTCATTAATATATTTTTTTGCCTGCGAGCAGAATTTAGAAGTTGGAAATGTATGGCGTGCCGCTCTGGACAAAAATACTTTGACTTGTTGTGTGAAATATATGACTTGTTGTGAGAGATATATGACTTGTGAAACATATGACTTCTGTTCGGCAAATATAATACTTAATTGACGCCAGCGATTGGTCAGCGGACAATACTCATGCAGAATACTTCATGATATTTATCTCTGATGAGTTGATGATTCAATGGCGGAATTGGGTCTTACAGTGGGTCTTACTAGCGAGCACTCGTCTTCTGGACGATCCTTTTATTAGTATTAAGGAAACCCAACCCCAACACAACAAAAGATCCTAACCCTAACCCCCCGCCTAACGGGTTAGGGTTAGTAAACTAATTAGGCGGGGGGTTAGGGTTAGAAAACCCGTTAGGCGGGGGGTTAGGGTTAGGATCTTTTGTTGTGTTGGGGTTGGGTTTCCTTAATACTAATAAAAGGATCGTCCAGAAGACAAGTGCTCGCTAGTAAGACCCAATTCCGCCATTGAATCATCAACTCATCAGAGATAAATATCATGAAGTACTCTGCATGATTATTATCCGCTGACCAATCGCTGGCGTCGATTAAGTATTATATTTGCCAAACAGAAGTCTAGTGCTTAGCGCCGGAGGGCCGGAGCTGGAGCCGGAGCTCCGGCCTATTTTTCCGGAGCCGGAGCTGGAGCCGGAGTTTGTTCAGCTCCGGCAAAACTCCGGCAGCACTTAACCGCTTCGTATTGACTAATAAATCATTTTTATTTATCCACGCTTACACCGTCAGCAGAAGATGCTTGATGGGGAATGATCGGTACGTTTTCTCTTCTCAGCAGTCGCCATATATTTGTCTTCTTCTCGCGGAGCTTTCGTTTTATTACGCAAACACGGCAAAGAAGCCAGATGAAATCAGACACGATTCTTTGTGAACAATTTTAATGACATTGAAAGGTCTTCCATTGTCTTGAACACTGAACATATGTCATATCATATGCTAATCTAGAAGAGCTGAGAGGATATATTGGTATCGCCACAAGAACGAATGGCCGGCCCTAACACGGCTGGCACTGTCATATTTGTCTTGTCCTCCGTCATCTGTCACGTCTGAGCGAGTCTTTTCTCTGGCGGGGAACATTGTTACAAAAAAATGGTGCGCCTTTTGCCAGCGAACATCGGTAAACTTGCCTTCATCAAGTTCAATTATAAAAAGTTTTAACCACATTGACTTAGCGACTGCTTCTTGTCTCGCGTAACAAGTGCACCAGTCCGTGTATTTGTATTTCTCGACTTCTCTACTGATTTGGACCATTGTTTCAGTCATTCTGATTGGTCAAAATTTCTATTTACCTTTTAACAAATCGGCATTGATTGGTGGAGAAACAAGTTTCACGAACCATTCATTGCTCCATAGCTGTCTACTTCTTGCCTTGCGGTTTCACGTAACAAGTGCACCAGTCCGTGTATGTGTTCTAGTAGCTAATGTCTGAAACCGCAGGGTCAGTTTTTTTGTTTACCCAGTAACTCGAAGTTAACTTGAGGCTAACTCGAAATTAACTCGAACTCATGGACTACAAGATCCCTTATATAATATCTCTCTCACTCTCTTCGATAATCTACCTAAAAGCTCATGCTTCTCTGCACGTGACTATAAAA
>JAYKKM010000342.1:95000-187500 GCA_035772405.1 Chrysogorgia sp. JL179-B06 | reverse complement strand
CTCTTGGCAGTTTACCACCTTTTCACTTTGCTATATATTCAAAACACTGTCTACGCAGCACTCTACTTTTATATATATATATATATATATATATATATATATATATAAAAAAGTAGAGTGCTGCGTAGACAGTGTTTTGAATATATAGCAAAGTGAAAAGGTGGTAAACTGCCAAGAATTTAGTGACGAGATACTGACGTTTTCGAGCGGAGCCCTTCATCAGAGTAAGATATATATATATATATATATATATATATATATATATATATATATATATATATATATATATATATATACAACGCTCACTACGCTTGTTGTAGTTTGATCACTCTGGCTCGATATCACTTCATGTTCTCTGGATGCGCGATTCACCAGTACTGTCCGACATGTAGTTGTCAACGACAATTGCAGTTGTATAAGTACGAGTCGCTCTCATGTTTAGATTGTTCCATAACTGCACTGATGAGCTGTAGTACAGCGAAACACGTATCTGCAGATTGAACTTATATATCACTGTTATTTGAAAGTAGTTAATTTCACAAAAAACGTAGTTAAAAAGGTTCAGAACAACTACAATTTTTGTTGTAATTTTGGACTACATTAATTTAACCACACTTTAGTTGTAATTTTTAATTACCTTTATTTAACCACACTTTTGTAGTAATTTTTAATTACCTTTATTGAACCACACTTTTGTAGCAATTTTAACAACATCTATTTAACCACACTTTTGTAGCAATTTGGATTACATTTATTTAATAACATTTTTGTAATAAATAAATAGTTCAGTTTCACCAGCTGGAAGTTCAAGTAAATATAGTATGGTTGTCATTCCCATGTTGCACAGTTGGTATACAACAAATCCCCTCGGCCACAATATAGACTGGCTTCAAATTTGACAGGTTTCCTGAAGCGACTATTATTGGAAATACCGACTTCTCTATAAATGCGTCAGTTGATTTAATCATTCTAGCAAAATAAATTAATGAGAACAATTACATTTGGGGCCACTTATATGGGGCATAAATCTCGTGAATAATATAAGCTCTGACATAACCATTCCCCCCTCCCTGGGGATCTCCTTTGATAAGTATAATCGTCTGGCATTATAGACAGAGCAAAATAACAAAGTGGCTGGTTTTGGCAGGTCTTGGAGAGAAAGAGTTAAACGAGATAATTAGATGTGGTGTATAAGCGGACAATTTGTAGTATTATTATATTTAAAATAAGACTTGGGGGTTAAATCAAGTGCTTAAGACACAGCTTATTTTAATTATGAACAAAATGATCTGTTAATTAATACGCCTGCTCTAATACGTCTTATTTAAGCTACAACTTATAATATTACTATATAATTATTAGATTAATAGTTACATAATTATGATAACATACCGAACAGATCTTAACAATTTCTGTACAAGAATTTGGGCCACGATCGTTAGATTTTTTAGTCCAGATGGCTCCTGCTTTGCCATTCTGTATAAGTAGCCTGGCAATGGTTTAAACTGCCACTCATGCCGGGAATAAAGTTCAAACGGTCAGAAAATTGCCGAGGTTCGCAAGTATCTTTGGCCTATTGTATCCCGCATCAAAACAAAATAAATTTGTTTTTGAAAAATAACATAATGCATATATTAGTGGAAGTGTTGTAGAAAATAATTAATTTGCATATGTGTCAACAATGTTTTTATTGCAATGGAAACTGAATTTGGAATAACCTCTCAACCAAAACAAATTTACAAATAGATTTAACTCGATCTTTGTGGCACATTCAAACACCTCAAGGAAAAACAGACATACCTGAGCTGTATTATGGATTACAGTATGGAGATAAGCTAAAATTATGGATCAAGTTTGTAAACTGGAAATCTCTGTTAACATTTGCATATATTTGCACAGGAATCAACAGTTGATATTTATTCTGTAGGTCTGCTTGCTACCTTCTAATCAAGTCTGTATTTAGCTTGTGCAATATATAATAACAACTTTTTTACGCTACGCTTGTAAACTGTTTAAGAGCCCGAGTATATTGCAACGACAACAAAATATGACTTAAAATCAAACATCATCTTCGAGTTTCTTTAAAACGTCCTCTCGAACACCCGACACAAGGAAACACTCGTAAAGATCATGGTAAAAAACCTATAGGAATATATAAAACAAGTTAAGCTAAATTAAAAACAAGTAGATGACAGAATAAGTTGAATTTTCAAAATTAACTGAAAATGTACACAAAACCTCAACAATATTTCACGCCAAATTTATATCGGCAATGATACAATATCAAAACATGATTACTACGCAGGAAATCATAGTTATAATGTTAAGTTAGTAGTGATAATTACTGTACCTCTGTCATTTCGAGTGCTGGTTGCGTTGAAAAAAAATTATTCAAATCCAAACGTGAAGTTGACTGTAGATATGCCGAAGGATTAGAGACAACTGCATGAGAGTGGTCATTCTCGCCTGATTGGTGGAAAACTCATTTAGTTGGTCCGATTGAAATAAATCAGGTCAACCACAAAGATAGGAAATATTAAAATAAATATATTCACCTTAGCTTATAAAAACGTATTTTCGCGTACCGTATACTGCAAGGTAGCCGATTACATGTTCCGATCGTGTGTTACTGAGAGAACATTAATATACATATATGTAATGTGAGGGGAAATGGCCTCTTATGCCATAGCGCATATGTAAGTAAAGGCGGATTTCCAGTCTTCGCACGAAGCAACTTGCAGCTCGCTGTATACGCTTGCATGCCTTCCACTGTATTTCCACCACATGCAGCTCGTACCTTGCGATGACTCGCGGGGTTTCAAGACTGATGAAGCGATAGCCGATTTTTTTAACAAACTTTGGATATCCTGATGAAGCACTATTCTGAGTGTTTCAGATATAGCAACTCAAACAAATCGGTATTTACGTGAAAATCGAGGTGAGAGTTCGATTAATTTATGTAATTTATGCCTTCAGTATCTATACAAGTTAACCACCGACACGGTAATGATTTCCTTTGTGTAGTTTTCACCATGAATTACTAATGATTTGAAATGTTGACATAATTTGTTTTGATTGGTTATATTTACTGCGAGTACTTGCCGCGAATGACAAATATTTCAAAATTTCCAACTGCGAGTTGCTTCATGCGAGGACTGGAAATCCGCCTTAAAGCTGGGTTTCCATATGATCGCTACAATAGCTCAATTTTAAAATCGGCGATCGTAGCGGATATATATGGAAACCACATGCTCAACTATCTCGGCGATCGCAGCTATTTCAGCGATTATATGGAAATGCCAGGTTCAGTGATCCTGGCGATCTCACCGATCGGTACGCACCCCAGCGACATTCGGATATATCTATAAAACACATCACAATAATAAGATTAAACGGTTCCTTCATTATATACATCACGCAAGCATTTTATGTAAATATTTTATGTAAATACCTGTAAAATAATTATCTGTCATGAAGTCGAAGCTCTGGGACGTGAGTGTAAGCTTCTTGGAACTTCCAAGCTCTTATACCATATCGAAATATCTGTCGAACCCAAAAACGATGTTTCCTTGGCGCAATTACTCCTGTTTCAAACGATTACTCCTATTTCAAACGTCAAATTTGTCATATACATCAGATAAGTTCGACGTATGAAACAGTTAAGTTCGACTTATTTAATTGCCGTCGACCGCAATAATAAGTTGGACCGCTTGGGACTTGATTTGAGTTCAGTACTTTTAAAATACAATCCGAACGAGTTCTTTACGAAGATATCCCGGCAAGAAATCGAGACGCACTAGCGAACGATGAAACCTTAGACGCTGTAGAGACGAGGTATTAGTAGCTAAACATTATTTTGCAGCTAGATAATATTTAGCAGCAAAACCTAGCTGATTTATTACTTGTTAAGTTAAGACCCAGAAGGTACATGTACTCAAATACATTTGAATAAATTTCCTGAAATTACATTCAGACATCAACTGTTGTAATTGTTTTTATGTTCATTTAAGTTCTCCTATATGTACTCGTGATCGTTGAAACGGATGTATATTTTCCATCCTGACTAATACATGTCACATAGGATCGATATTAACATTCGATGGTGCATTCACGAGAAAATGATCCAGTATATTAATTCACAAGCGCTGGTCCGCATATACTTGCAGCTTGTTAATTAATACCCCATTAATGACAACTAGAACTTCATTAATAGATCTGTTAAACTATATATATGACACAGTATCGGAGTGAAAAATAAAACTCGTGCGAATGAGTAATCGTTTGCGAAAAGGAGCAGGGTAAAATTATTACAACGAAATAAAAAAATAATCTGAATTTTGTCTGGGTTGGCAATTAGTTTCATTCAATTAGTTGAAGCTCAATAAACACCACTAAATTTGTAATGATTCGTTGCAGTGCAAAGTATGATTATTTCCTATGTAGTTTCATAGCAGTATATCCACAATCGAGGGAAGTGTTAACTGGATTGCCCAAATTATTTTATTATTCGCTTTCAAAAATTCAAGAGTTGTTAAAATTAACATTTTTTTGTAAGCCAGCAACACCGAAGTATAGTATTGTACATCACATATTTAAAAATTGTTTTTGAATATTTTTAGGTGCCAAGTTAATCGCGAAAACCAAAGTGACAGGAAAACGTATTTCGACTGGTGTGGTTAAGATTTATGAGAATGAAAAATGGATCACCTTTTGCGACAAAAACTGGTCAGCGGTTGATGCTGACGTTATCTGTAAGGACCTTCAATTTCAGGGAGCAATCGAGGAGTTGACTTATCCATTGGGTTCTAAAGAGGATCCACCCTTATCATACAAAGATTATCAATGTACTGGAGATGAAGGTTATCTATTCCAATGCCCAACTACTAGTATAGCTGTTGGAGAAATAAGCTGTCCCAATGTTGCAGGTGTCCGTTGCAAAGACGAAGGTATTTAGAAATTGATGAAAGTCTCTCTAACAAACCATATCGTTCACTCAATATAAGCTAATACAAAATTCGGTGTTAAACACCTATAGTTGGCCATGGGCTCGTATACGACTATATATGAGCTCGTATAGTTATTATATATATATATATATATATATATATATATATATATATATATATATATATATATATATATATATATATATATATATATATATATATATATATATATATATATATATAATATATATATATATATATATATATATATATATATATATATATATATATATATATATATATATATATATATATAATTATATAATTATATAATTATATATTATATATATATATATATATATATATATATATATATATACATATATATATACATATATATATATATATATATATATATATATATATATATATATATATATATATATATATATATATATATATATATATATATATATATATATATATATATATATATATATATATATATATATATATATATATATATATATATATATATATATATATATAGTAAACTTAAAAACTTTATTGTCGCTACTCGGAGTTTCACGTTTTACACGATCATCAGGCAACTAATTAGATGACGATTCGAATATTCCTTTTATACAGTATGAACGTCATGGTAGAGAATGTTGATGACGTGTCCCTTTCTTCTTCCCGCGGTTTTGGCTGTTCGCATAAAATTTTGTTTAAAATAATTTCTTTGTCGGCTTTTACTAAGTGAAGCTTTTCTTCGAGACAAAGGTTGCATTGTATTGCCCCACTTTGGTATGCTGCAGCATGACCTAATATTGACCAGCACAAATAGAAATTACGTTCGTTCTTTTTCAGGCTCCAGACGTATTTTGAAAGTTCAGTTTCGTTTTCGCATTTATCGTCCCGGAAAGATTTTTGATGATTCCTGTAGCGTTGTTTAAATTCATTTGCGGTCATTCCAATGTATTCTTTAGATTGTGCGTTGTCGGTGGTTGTTATTGCGGCTTTATAGATTACGTTCGTTGTTAAACAGTTTCCTGGAAGTGGACATTCGTTTTTGTTCCTATTTTTGCAATTAGAACCTCTGGTCGGAATTGGCTGTTTCTTCTGTTTGGAGAGGATGCGCGCATTGTGCTTTGATATTGCATATTTCATGTTCGGCATGCAGCTGTAGCTGACCTTTACGGTGTTTCGGTTGAATATTCTGCGCAATTTGCTCGAAACCGGAAAATGCTTGTCCATATATATATATATATATATATATATATATATATATATATATATATATATATATATATATATAGTACCATAGTAGTATAGAAGGTAGGGCTGCGAGCCCAATCGACGTCAACCGTTAATATAAATACCAAAACATCACCAAATTTGTGCCAAGTCGCGACTCGACAAATTTGGTGATGTTTTGGTATTTATATTAACGGTTGACGTCGAATAAGCTCGCAGCCCTACCTTCTATACTACTACAGCAATCTGATGTTTATCCAAATGGGTAGCGAAATAGCCACCCGTCATATTTGTTTGCTTAAATACTCTAAAATGATAGTGAATTGACTGTGGGTGTGGCAGCCTGCGGGATAGATTTCGTGCTCACAATCAGAGCGCTCTTCCCAGTGCACCACACCCACAAGCTTGACGAGGTTGAGGATGTCATAATAAAATACGGCGAAAGCTTGAGGACGTGCATAATAGCATTAAACCTAAGGTATCGATCCTAGAAAAAGCAGACCGATATGACACCAGGTTATAAGCATCCATGATGTGAGAAAAAATAGCTAGAGGCGGGAAGTAAGTCCTCAAGGTGTCACAATAAAATACGGCGAAAGCTTGAGGGCGTGCCCAAAAAGGTAGCTTGCATCGATCCTAGAAAAAGCAGACCGGTGTGACATCAGATTCTCAAGCAGGGCACTCATAGTGAGATTTGCAAGGGATAATCCACAAATGGCTTAGGGGCCGGATTGTCTCTCCCTCAATGGCAGATCTCAAAGTAGTCGCCCGTTTTGCTGCCTTTTAGCGTTTGTTTTGCGAGATCACAAATAGCCACCTGTTAGTATGTAATAATAATAATAATAATAATAGTCTTTATTAATCAATACTCGAAACACACGTCCGAGTTTACATGGAATTATAAAAAATAAGGTATGTAGTCTATTTTTCTTCATTAGTTATTTACATCAATAATTTAATAAAACTAGTAAAATTCTACAGTATTGTTAAAAATTATTAAAATATCATACACTAGATAAAATTGAAAAGACATCTATTTACAAAAGATTTTTTAAATCTTTCAGTTTTCACTAAAGGCAGTTCAAAGTCATGTCCCCTTTGCCTTAAAGTTCGATTTAATTTGTTGGGTAAAAGTTCTCTTAATGCATTATTTCCATCATCTAATATTTTATTCCATAACCTCTTGTCTCTCTTATTTATTATTTCTCTAAAATTAGATTTCTCTGTTACGTACCTATTACGGTATGCACGATTTACAAACTTATCAATCTGACTGATGTATTTAGTATAGGATGCTCCTCCCCAAAGTTCAATTCCAAAGGTGAATAATGACATTATTAAACTCTGAAAGAGAAGTTCTAACTGCTTTTTTGTAAAACCATAATATTTACACACTCGTAAAATGTACATTCTTCCACTCGCTTTTTTGAGCATCTCTTCGAAGTGTCTATCCCAATTTTCTGGTATTTCCTCAAGGGTA
Source organism: Chrysogorgia sp. JL179-B06 (assembly GCA_035772405.1). Taxonomy (NCBI): domain Eukaryota; kingdom Metazoa; phylum Cnidaria; class Anthozoa; order Scleralcyonacea; family Chrysogorgiidae; genus Chrysogorgia; species Chrysogorgia sp. JL179-B06. The sequence goes on along the minus strand of JAYKKM010000342.1, from coordinate 179,817 downwards.
ACTCCAAGTATTTTGAGCCATGTTTTCCGTTTGATGGACGGAATGCAATGTATGTAGATTAGTCCACTCGCTCACTATTTTCAGCGTCGTCTACCGTTTCTTTCTTGAAGTGGTGATCGTACACATATTTCGACGTTATAATTCCTCCCGACAACAAGCCCAAGAAAGGTACGTACGGTGTCACAACCGCGACAATGCTCTCAACGTCTTTCTTTAATAACGGGTCTTTCTGCAACTCGCCATTTAGTTCGTCAGGATTCTCTATAGCGAATTTGTTGATTAGTGAGTCAGTGAGAAAACAACCTTGTGGGAATTACGTCGCAGTGTTTAAGACGTGTCAGTGGGTGTGTCTCTCACTATGATGTTTTTGTGACCATACGCGTAGGAGTCAATACCATTTTCTAAAAGGTATCGTTTGTCGTCGAAGCAGGATAGCGACACTTTATTAATTTCGTAACTACCGAGCTGATGCTTGACGCTTCTAATGGTCTTCATTGTGTGTCGCGATTGTTTCTGCTCAAGTAACACACTTTTATAATCTTCGTGTCTGATCACTTTTTTAATTATATTCTTTCTGACACCTTTAGCGGTTTTACCACCACCTCCATCCTCTTTCAAATAGCTATACATCTTACTGCGCAACCCGACAAACTCGACAATTGGTGTTCCAGCGCACTCGTCTTTCATCTTGCCAATAACTTTCTTGTTCTCTTTGAAAGCGAATGGGTTGTCTGCAGGGTAATCGCTGTTGTCAAACTTTTCGCGCTCCTCCATGAAGTCAGAATAGACGTCATCGGTTTCGATTGTGTACAGCAGACTGTCAGTGTCGGTGAAGTGTAGTCTGCAAGTATCGCTAGAGTACTTTTTCATAATATAATTATAGTGGAAGTCATACATCAGAGTTTTGCTCAAGTCTAGTATGCACATACCCACGTATGCGGGTCGATTTAATGTCAGCGTTTCTTTAACTTTGTGGACAGCGACTAAGTTCTCGCTAAATATTTTGCAAGACACGAACGTTGGCTTCGAGACAAGCTTTTTTAATTTCTTCGCAGTGGTCACTAATTTTACGTCCACGCGCTTTCTCAAATTTTCCATTGTCTTCCCAAACACGCTGTTGTTCATCAACTTGAAGAAACCCTTCTCGAAAGCGTTCTTAGCCGCAGTTCTTTTGACTGTGTTAAAGTCGATGTACTTGCCCAGCCACTTAGACTGATCAAACTGTAGGACTCTATGAACCTTTTTGATTTTCAACCCAAGGTCCATGTACAACTGCAGGTTTCTATAATGACACACATACTTTTCTTTACCCATCAAGTTAGTCACCAGCTTTTTCACACCGCCAACACTCACGTTAAACTTGTTTTTGATTTTCGTGCAGTACTCCGACAGCATGTCGACAGTTATTTCCATCTTCTCAGGAGCAAGTGGGTAATCGTTGTGTAGGTCATGCAAATTGTCTGGGTACTCCAAGTCGACTTCAAGCAGTAAGCCTTTTTTACTGTTGTCGTGATAGTCGCGCAAGTTCACCTTCTTTATTTCTTTCTTAGTCAACCATTTAAAACCACCCGTGGGGAGACTCTGACTCATTGCCCATCCATACAAGTTGTTGGCGTCAAGGTACATCAGGTACTTCGACTCTTGCGTTTTGTCGTACCCTTCCATGTATTTATTGTTTGCCACACCGTGTCTGTTGCATATGTAGCTCACGCCGCCACGCATTCCCAACTCCACAAACTGGAACATGTCGATGTCGGACAACAATTCAAGTTCCACACCAGTCATTTTCAACATCGCGTCCCAAGCCAATCCGGGCGATGTGAAATAATGACACGGGTCTAGTTTATACTCGCGATGACATGTCTTTCTAAAGTTTTCAAAAACGTCAGCAAGCAAGAGCACATCGCTTTTTAAATACAGGTCGTGATACTCACCCATATTTTCAACATTAAAGTTGTCCCACACATCGTGAGCGCGCTGAAACATTTCTTCCGTAATGTGTTCGTCGTTCAGAATGCTGTAGAAATCTTTTTTAGACGGTAGCCAACACTCGTCGAATTTTCTAAAAGAATCCATGTAGTCGTAAGGGTAGACTCCTTTTCTTGTCATGAGTGCCAACCCTGTTTCGTGAAACACTTCTGACGTGTATTTGAAAGCGTCTCCTGGTAGGTTCTTCACCAAGTTGTCTAGACTCGAACCCATGAATTGAAAGCTGTCCAAGAACACTAAGTTTTTTCCGAGCATGAAAGCCATGTACTTTTCCATGTTGTTCGGTATCACGTTTATGTCTTGACCAAACTTACCAATCTCCTGCATAATGAAATGGCTATCGTAACCGCGTAAGTTATGAAAGATCACAGGAATTTTATCAGTCAGTCTAAAGTTCACATTACAGTCACGATGTGCAGACCCTCTGTACTTACCTGAGACATGACAGTGGTCTCTCACTCTAACGTCAGCGCTAGTGTACTCAACACTGCAAATATGGCAACTTTTGGCCTCGTCGAAGTCTTGTCTATCGTCATCAGTCAGTATCATTTCTTTGTTAAAGTGACTCTCAGATGTCTCTTTACAATATTCGACAATTTCCAACATCTCCCCAATGAACTTGTTGACTGCATTTTCACCGCGATACACTTTCACTGGCTTACTGTACTCGTTATCGTAGCAACAAACCAGTTTGTACCCATAACCACAGTCAACATGCCGATCTGGTAAGCATTTGTGTAGCTACACTCGCTCGATGGTGTTGTTGTGCGCACCTTCTGTGTGATAGCCTCGAAGTCTGCGTACACCACAAATGGTACGTTTAGCTGTCTACTGAAATTCTCGTATTTCACTTTCGTACCTTTTTGTGGCATTTTAATAGCTTGCTTCCCATTGATGACCAAACATACTTCCACATGGCGTTCAAGCACGTCCTCGCGACTAAAACACTGCAAACAATACCTACAAAAGTGCTTTCTCGCCTTATACTTTGTCTGACGGTACATGAATTTGTTAAAATCGCGAATGTATACATAATGCTTGTTGCCCACGTCATTAGTTATCAACAATAGATCCATATGGTCAGGATACGCCTCCTTAGAAACGTACACAGGGAATGGCTGCAAAATTTTCATACCCAAAAACATTTATGCTAATATCGTTCGCCTTTTCGATCTTGTTGTAGTCTTTGAGTGTGACTGGGAAGTCGATTCCGTCATAATTCAACTCACCGACATGCCTAACGTACTTCGACGTTCTATCGGAGTGTTTTCCAACAGGAAACTTATGCGCTAGGTGACACCATCTAAAGCACTCGTTGTCATCCCCATTATTTACGTTTATCAAGCCCTTCATACTGTTGCGCAGCTCCTTTGGCAACGCAATGTAGCTACTCCCATTCAAAGGTCTATAAATAGCGATATTGACGTAGTGTGCATCTATTTTGTCGATAGTCCATCCAGACCCCTCAGATAACCACCCAGCTATCCGCGTCAAAATCTGTTCCGACCCACGATCGGCAACATCCTCGATGTCACGCTCATTAATGACGACAAACGTTCCGCTGTTAAAGTAGGCAGTTTTATATGTGGTCTTATCATGCTCTAAAGCTTTCTCGAAAGTGACCTTAACTGTCTCTACCACTTTCATCCCATTGGTCTCACCTAGCTCACGTCTCAAAAGGTTAGTGACAGCACTTCTACTACCATTTACCTGATTGATGTCTCTGGCGTTAACCACCTCGACTCCATAGGACCTCGTGAACCCTCTCAACGCCCGATCCAACAGGTACGTCGACGACGCATCGCTATGGTCTTCGACTGTGGGTTGTGTTTCTTGGTCTCCAAAAAAGCCGTGAACGTTGGTCGCTCTATCTGTTAGTAGGTTAACAAGGGCTGCATTTGTGTAGCTACCTCGAATCGCGTCAGTTCTAACAAGTTTCTTATGCGTCCGTCCACCAACCTCGACTCGTCTTTTTGTCAGCGGGTTTTTCACAGTCCGACTCATTGGCTTATACTTATACTACGCTTGTTTTTTTTTTCTTAACCCACTCGTCGTAATAACGATCGCTACTTTCACACCATCCCAGCTTTGGGTACACCACCCCAAACAAATTGTCGTCGAACAAGTCTTTCACCTTCCCGTCTTTGAGGTCTGACACCTTCTCAAGTGTCTCGACTTGCCTTCTATGACACAACCTAATAATGTAGTATCCATATCTGCTGACGTTTCTACCCTTTATCAAATTGCATGAGTACAACACATTAACAACTTTCAAAAAGTCTTCTTTTATTAACTCGAGGTGCTCGTACTTCACAACGCTCCGTAGTCTCCTTCCCATCCACCAAGACCGCTTGTGAACGCTTTTTGGTCGCGTGAGTCTCATGTCACTATAACTCTGGACGTAACCCCATTCGATGTCACCACACTTTGGACACGCGTACCCACCGCACTCGGTTGTGTTTTTCACAACATTACAATCCGAGCAGTAGTAAAGCCCGAGGATACCTCCGCACTCAATTTGTGTTTCATTAGCGATCTCGTCAATTGTGTAGCCGTATCTCATCTGCTTCATAAGTTCATCCATCGCTCTTATACACTACTCCAACATTTTTTTATCGAGTGAGTGCCCACGTCAGTATTCCACTACCCAAACCTAACGCGCCAACAAACAATAATTGGTATTCCTTCATCTCCGCACTCGGTTGGTAGGCTAGTAATCCGCAATCCTCGGGAGGTCAGTGAATACTCGTCCGCTGTACTGTATGGTCATCACGCTTCTAAGTTCTTCCAACGCGTGGTTTGTGTCATTGATGTCAGCATTAGCGTCTGAGAGCTGTTGTCGCAAGCGCTGGATCTTATCTTTCTTGGCGACCTCATTCTCATACCACACTTCTTTCGCACTGGCTAACTGTTCCAACGCATGGTTGTGTCTTTTCATCTCAGCTTCATAGCCTGAGTGGTTAAACTTTGAAAACATAAAGCCAGCGCCTGCAAAAGCCACTGCATTAAAAATCCCTCCAGCCACAACACTCACCATTAACTTACGTTGATTTGAATGGATCTGTCGGTATCCACTTTTTCGATTGCATCCATTTTACTAACAGCGTTCCTGCACCAACTGCTGCAGCAAGTTTCACTGTACCTTTCACTGTCTCTGGTGTTCCCAATGGTTCTCCCAAAGCCTTTTTCGAAACCATACTCACTACCACAGCGCCAGTCGTAACAAGAAGCGCGTCGTACAATTCGTTCATAAGTTCTTTTCGATCGATCGCAGCCATATATACATTGTCGTGTGTTTTGTTCAAGAATCAAATGTGTCTAACGCTGGACGACAAGTTCTACGATTTTCTGGCGCGGGTGGTGCTGCAGTGCTCGCGGGTGTCTCTTTTTCACTGCTAATTGTGTACCATAGCGAAGCAGCAGCAATGATAACACCAAGTGTCCCAACAATATAACCATAGCTCCACTCGCTACCCTGCTCTTCGTTGACTATCATCTCACGCATTTTCTTTTCTTTCGCAGCTTTCGATATCTCAGCCAACTTTTTACCAGCGGCAACACGCTTTGGGTCCTTTATCTTAACACTCTTCACCTCAGCTGTGATCTTAGCGTCAACAGTCTGTGAGTCTTCAGCCATCTAATACACTATCACGTGTTATCTTACTCACAGTTGACCTCACAGGTATCTCACAGGTATCTCACAGCCCCAAACCAAACTCACTAAAAATTAGGCTTTTTCTCTGGAGGTATAGTATAATGACTCAAGTCCGAGACACTCCAGAAGAGGAGGTCGCCAGAATGACACGGCTCACCTTTGTCAGTGTGCGTGTCCCACGAGACACCTCTGGGCCTAGCGTCTTAAAAGAGTACTCATCAGTCTTCGCGTTGTGCGGAGACCAGCGTAAAAATGAGGAAGCGACAAGACGATTTGACAATCAGATTTTCATCACAAGGAGCGTTCACAACGCTTGGGTCAATCTTCAAGAAGATATAGCCAACAGGTTGGTTGACAAGTTAGCTAACAAGATCCCGTGTGGTGTTACTCGCCGTTCAAACACCTTGTGCTAGCGAGTGGTGACTACTTGAGCGACCCTTGCGAGTCCACCGCCACGTTACTCGGTAACTTCCTCCAAGTGTTCGTAGCGACCCTTATGTGGAAACCATGCCCAACCAAAGCCAAAGCGTGGCTAGAGCTCGCCGCGAACCGCGACGTTCACGTTTGCAAGGTGGGGTGTAACGAAATAGTGGGCGTGGATGACCTCGAGGACCACATACTCTCGTCTGCCCACCAGTATTTTGCGCACGACTCCATGGTGTATACGTGTTACCCATGCGGCGTGACCACCAACAGCCCAACGCATCGCTTAAGACACGAGAGCTCGAGGTCCCATCTTGAAAACTTAGAGCTTCAGCGGATATTTGACAACGAACGACGGTCGCCACAATGAAAAAAATATTTCTCTAGAGGTATAGTAACCATGAGAAAAGTTGGTAAACTAGAAATCGTGATTGGTCCCATGTTCGCAGGAAAAACGACGGAGACTCTTCGTAGGTTAGTCGCGTTAAGTAAATCAGGGCTCAAAGTCCTTTACATGAACAACGCGGGTGACACCCGACGAACTGGTCACGCGTTCTCCACACATCGCCAGACCATTGTCGTCGGGTCAGACAGTTTACCTGCAAAGTTAATCACCAACCTTCCAAGTTGCGATGAATTGACTGACATCGACGTCATTGGTATTGATGAGGGTCATTGGTACCCTGATCTACTCCCAGTTATTCACGACTACGTCAAAGCTGGCACTCACGTCATTATTCGTGGTCTCATAGCAGCGGAGCACTTAAAAAGAATTGGTGAGCTCGACACACTGTTCTCAGTGGTAGACGACGTCACCTTTCTAAAAGCGTATTGCGTAGTTTGTCGTGACACTCACGGAACAACTGTCGAAGCGCCATTCAGTTGGAGGCACAATCCGGGACCGTCGTTTGTTGGTGGTGCTAAGCAATACCGCGCGGTGTGCAGACGTCACCATCCTTCGACACAAAATTAAGGACGTTCTCAACACGTCCCACTTTTTTAAATTTAGACATTGGACACATGAAGCGCCCAATGTCATAGAGAAAACATTTGAAGTCAGTACGTCGTTTCACTTTTAAAATTTACGAACACACTGGGAAGCGTCGAAGCATTTTATTATTGTGGTAATAGCGTCGTCGTATGAGTCACACAACAACGTTAGATATCCAGCGGATTTATACCTGAGTAGCAGAGAGTCTTGCTCTTTGGATGTCTTACCTGTGCCACCTGGGTTCTTGAACTCAATCACAAGCCCGGTGCGTTGTTGGTTCACATTAGCAACAATCAAGTCAGGTGTTCCACGTTGGTAACCTTTTTTCCACGAATTTATTCTTTTACTCGAAGTGTCTTGATTTTCACCGCAAGCAGCTATCAAAATAGCTTCTGGATAGTGTTTCCTAAGAAAATCAACGACTTTCGTGTGAAGATCGAACTCAGTGATCATCTTGAACTGGTTGTGTTTGAGACCGACGTCAGCTACGCCCTTTCTAATGCTTGGTAAGACTTCTGAGTGCATCCACTTTCCAAACTGTTTCGCGCGCTCCATTTTACTTGAGAACGCTAATGAGTAGACCCCAAGTTCGTTGATAAATAGAGCCTGTGGGCTTGACCTCAACATAGGTGTCAAATCACCACCTTTTATTTTACAGTCAGACTCAACGTGGTCACGTATTGCATCTTTTGGTCGAGCGTAACCTATAGCGCTTGCGACGTCTTTCGCTTTGAACCACACATCACCGTTGCTCATAACCGTTGTGATTTGATGACTGTCAAAGTTGAGTAGTTGAAGTGTGGTCATTACTATACTCCTCCATAAAAACTACACAGTGGTGTGGCGCGCTTCTCCGTCGTTAGGGTCTCTATAGATTTGGTTTGTCGTGTACCAACGCGTCCGATGTGTTTTAACACTCGATTTACTACGTCGCCGTCTGAAAAAGTTTCTCACACTGCAAACCAGCTTTCTAAATCTTCGAAGATGAGACATTATAACGTAAGGTGTGTCATCAGTACGCGTGTTTCTTATGGTATTGATGGTGTTATTATATCGTCTGGCTCTTCCGGAGGTAGTAAAATAGGTTCACCATAAGTTTTTCTCGACCTCAGACCAATTTCAGCATGGAGCTCGAGACTCACATCACCACGGCCAAACGACCCACCAGCTTTGAACATGTGATCAGTCGTCTTATTTATCTTATACACTTCGCGTTCTCTTGAGACACATGCTCCCATTTACTTTATACCATATTCCTTCATCATTTCTCCGCCCATGACTATGATGTCTCGGTTCGTCATGTAGCCACTCACGATTTTCACACCGTAGAATTCTATCAACGATGGGTACGCATAAGGTGCAAGTGGTATTCTTGGTCGATGTACTCCAAAAATTGTTCCGTAGGGTGTGCCTATCTTTTTCATGTTCGCTGTGAAGTCTGAATCGGTTGACTTGACGTTGTTGACTCTGACGTGTGAATTGTTCATTTGCCAGTGTATTGATATCATATGCATTTTACTTATGTCAACACCACTTGGAATAGTGCATATGCTCTCCATTGCTGGGATGCTACCACCATACGCGAGTCCATTGGTCACACCAGTCTTGTACCCTATGAACTTATCCCACTGACCGTCGTCGTTTGATATAATTGTCTCCCAATTTGATCCAGCGGTTCTCGTAGGTAACCTCACTACAACAAAAATGGAGAGATCACACCATTGCATACTCGGACAATTAAAGTGAAGACCTGACTCAAGTGGAAATGGTGTCAACTCAGAGGACAGAAAACTGCGACCTTGACTGTTGACACCAACGACAGGACCATAGGTTGGGTTGTTTTGCACTAATTTACTTGTCGCGTCACCAATGGCTTTCACTTTGGTGGTGTTATTATGGAAGTCTACGTTTTTCGTGGCGTGTGTGTTGGTGTTGAAGTCGAGCACGATGTTGTGGTGTCGCACTTTGAAGTAAAGCGGTAAATACAATTGCTCTAAGACTTTTTTATTGATGACGTCTAGGTCGTCGACTGGGTCTGCTACGTTTTTTATCGCTGAGCCTTGCATGTCGATGGGTCCGGACATTCTCCCACCGGTCGCGCTTAATTTGGGATCTTCGTCCAGATGCCTTTTCGTTCTCTTTAGTATTTTGTCGTGGGGATCGTCAGACTCGTACCCATAATTTAGACTCATCACTACTTCAAGGTGTATTTACTTACTAGATAGCCAGAGACTGCTGAGAACCCTAACACTATCGCTAGCGTTGTCGTGTCTGACTTACTTGTGGTGGTAGTCTGCGCCTTCTGATTGGTGGTGACAACTGTTTTCTTCACAGGTGGTACCACCAAGTGAGTCACCACATTTTCTTGGTGGACTTTTTTAGCCACAGTCGTTGGTGTCGTCGCATTCAAGCGAGTGTTCACTCCAAATCTCATGGACTCTGTGGCAATCTTTAATAAGTTGTTATACCCAGCGATTTTGTTCTTGAGGATCACCACATTACTTGGCATTAACCATGTACTTGGTGACACTGCAAGATTTTGGACAACGTTGGTGTCTCTAATCGATTTATTCATGTTGAGAATCCATGTCGACACGTCATAGTTGATAACACTGTCAGAAAACAACTTGCGGAATTCTTGTTGGGTTTCTAGACTTCCCGCAGAACCACCAACGACTGACACACGTGTTCTCGCTTGCGCACCAAGTGTGGAGTACACAAAGGCTTCTATGCTTTGATTTAGATATTGCAGTCCAATGTTGGTGAAACCGTCTGACAATCGCGCGACGTATCGTTTATAATCGTTCTGAACGTCATTGAGCGTGTAGACTCTGGACTCGCCTAGAGTGCCATCGCTCAGGACTTTATTCTGGTAGTAATGTTTTCTAGGAATCTTAGAGATCTTACCATACAATTCGGAAGCGCTGAATTCTCTACTTATTGATTTCATGGTCTCACCACCTTCCATTCTTCTGAGAAGTCTTCTAATGGTGAAGTACACATGAAACCTCATCACACTTGTGACCACGGGGTGGACTTCTTGTGACACTGATAGATGTTGCAGTGAGACTCCACAACAGAAACTCGCACAATACATCGCAAACACAACACGGTAGTAAGATTCGTTGTCGTCCCACTCTGACATAGTCTTTGACGTGGTGATTTGTAAGGTTGGTAGCTTCGACATGAAGTAACTATTTTGGTTAACAAAAACTTTGAAGTTATTCACTGGATAATTTAACACATTTTCTGTTGGATAGCCATCCCAAAGTCCCCAGTGGTTCTTATGACCTTTTGGCAGTGGTTGGATAGTTCCACCGCCTTGCCATATTATTGGGAACTTGCTATTGTGTAGCCACTTCCACATGTTCTTATCGTTTTTGAAGGTTGCGCTGGTTATGTCTGTGCTGAGGATGTCGTTGTTTTTGAAGTACACGTCAACACCTAGGATTTCACCGTCTCGCGAAATATGTGGATAGAACTCGAATTTGCTTAAAGTAGCGTGGGGGTAGTTTTTGACGAGGTCTGCCTTCGCGTCGTGTGTAGCCTTCGATGTGTTCGCCATCGCACGCTCGTAATGCTTTCCATAGTAGTCGTGAAGGGCTTTCTGCATATAATATACTGTATGTTATACATGACGCGAAAGTTGACAGTACTCATTGAAGGCGCAGAAAAAGTTGTGTCCTTTGACAACGCAATAATGATCATACACGATAACCCATACATTGTGGTCAAGACAGCCACTGTGTTTTGGGACTATCATAACACGACAAATGACGACAGCATTGGGGTCTTCACGCTGGATGACTCTAGAGTAGGCTCTTTTAAAAAGATTAAAGTGGGTGAGGGGTACTTTAGCTTCGACGCATTGGTTAAAGTCTTGAAACATGAGTCTAACGAGCATAAGGTGAGTCTCGAGATAGAGAAACTGACACCAACAGGCAAATGTAGGGTCAAGGTTAGTAGCTCAGCTCTTGGGCCTCTACTTGGTTTCGCGAAGGGTGAGGTGATTCAGAATGACTCACAGTGGCACACTAGCCCAAACGAGGTCGACATGTATAGAGGCCTGAAGTATATAGAAGTTTCGTGTGACGTTGTTGAAACGGAAAGTAATGTGGGTATTGATGGGAAGCGTAGCGATGTGATCACAACGTTGCCAATACCCACTGAACAGTCTTTGAAGGGGTCAGTGCAACGCCATGTGGACATTGAGTCAAAGGTGGGTATTAAAAAAGGTGTTTACTCGAGTATGACATTTCGTGTCCGACCAAATAACGGTGGTCTCAAAATTGGCGCGGTGCTATTGGAACTGTATGTAGTGTGAATTATATGGAACTTGGTGTGGAGACAGAGCAAGGGTTGCGAGACATCTATTATAATCCTAAGACGGGGTTCAGTGGTGTGGAGAAATTGTATCAACGCGCATTGGGAGACGGATTGAAAGTAACTAGAAAAACAGTGAAAGAGTGGTTGACCACGCAGGACACCTACACTAGAGGTACAAACCCGTTGTGAGAAAACATAAGCTCCGTGCGACCTTTGTTGACTACCTTGGTGAAGAGCTCCAAATGGACTTAGTGGACATGAGTAAGTACTCGAAACAGAATGGAGGTTATTATTGGATACTAACAGGTATTGAAATATTGAGTAGATACGCTTTTGGCATTCCGGTTTACAGAAAAGACACTAAGAACATGGTTGAGGCTGTTAGAAAATTGTTGAATGATTTTAAAGATCGGTTTGGAGCCACGCCTAAGCTAGCTCAATTTGATGATGGACTTGAATTCTACAACGTTGGGGTGAAAAGTTTGTTGAAAGAACACGGCGTTAAATATTTCAGCACAAAGAGTGACAAGAAGGCTGCTGTTGTCGAACGTTTTAATAGAAGTCTCAAGAGTATTATGTGGAAGTACTTTTACGCTCGTGGGACATACAAGTGGATTGACGCTTTGGATAAATTTGTGGACAATTACAATAGCAACGTGAATCGAAGCATTATGATGAAGCCAAAGGATGTCAACGAGTCGAACGAAGGTGAGGTGTGGACCACTTTGTTTGGTCACCAATTTGCAGACAACCCACTGCCAAAGTTTAAAGTTGGCGAGTCAGTGAGAATTAGTAAATACAAGAGCGTGTTCACAAAGGGTTATGAAGCTAACTTCACTGAAGAGCTGTTTAAAGTGGTGAAGGTTATTCGTGGTGATCCGAACGTGTACGAAATTGAGGACATAAGTGGTGAACAGATTATTGGGAAGTTTTATGAACAGGAATTATCGCTGGTCAACAAGAAACTCGACGACGTGTACAGAGTTGAAAAAGTGCTTAAAAGAAAGAAAGTCAGAGGAAAGAAGATGGCGTTGGTTAAATGGTTAGGTTATGAGAGCAAACACAACTCATGGATACCAGAAAGCGATATTCAAAATGTGAGCTAATGTAATATGGCTGAAGGTGGGGAAGATTTCGACGACCTCGAGATGGAGAACTTCGACAGACTTGATAGGTACACTGATGATCAAATAAATGACGAGCTTGAAAAACTCACTCAAGATTTAAATTTAATTGACGACAAGTACGTCGACGGCAATATCCCACGCATCGAACGTGTTGAGTATGATAAATTGTTTGAGAGAGCGAATAGATTGCAGAACGAACAGGAGAGAAGGTTTCGAGAAGTAGAGACGTCATTTATCGACACTGACGATGGTAAAACAGTGACAATAAGAAGAACTAACACAGAAGTCCCAGCGGTAGAGTTTGTTGAGCAGGACACATATGGTGACGTCAATGACATAAGCTTCAGTATAGCTTTTGAAGAGGAGGAGGAAATTAAGAAAAGACTGGGTGAGCTAAAAGCGTCCAACAAAGAGCTAACAGAAAACAATGTAAAAAGAATCAAGCTAATAAATAGGAAATTACGTAAATTAAGCAAAAAGGGACTCGGCCGTGACGACGCGTCAAGGGAAATAGTCAACAGGACGTGGGTTACGGACTCAGGGGCTATTCTTTTCAAACCGATAAACAAAGATGGTAAATATGGAAAACCCAAACGAATTCTAATACCTGGGAAAAAAGGCTTGATCTACAGTAAAGACGTGAGTAGTAAAAACGCGATTGAACAGTTCAGACAGTTAGTTAGTCAAATCCCTGAGAATACAGAAACAACAGTTGTCACAACAGAAGTGATCCCAGACGACTTCCCAGTAGTCGAGACAAAAGTGGTCTATGTCGACATACCTGGGCTATCACCAGACGAAAACCGCGAGCTGAATGGTGTGCTCAACCCAAGCGACGGTGTGGTGCGCGAATCAAGAATAGGCGATGGTGGCGCACTGCAAGTGCAGGCAGACCACTTTCAAGAGACGATAGATGAGACGAGTGGGAGATTGGTGGAGCTTGATAGAGAAAACCTTACAACTGCAGAGAACGAAGAGTACATTGATCTACACGAAAGAGTGATTGGACTCACGCAAGCTAAATACAGAACTTTAGGGCAGCGACAAGTAGAAGAGGTTAGAGAGCGACAAGAAGTCGACATTGACAGGCTTCAGAAATTCAAGGAATGGGCTAAAGAAAATATGGTTGGGTTGAGCGCTGTGGTAATTTCAGTAGCTGGAGTTATAACAACTATTATTATCGCTGGGAGGTCCGCTGTTATGAAAGGCGCTATAGCCACGAGGTCATTCGCACAGGCTGTTAAGAACGCGATAACGAAGATGGGTCCATGGGCTGTTGGGTTGGCTAACTTAGTTTACAATGCGTTGACGTTGGGTGCAAAGGGTCTTGCTTGGTTGGCTCAGAATCTGTGGGTACTCGCGGTGGTGCTTGCGTGGTTTGCTTATGATTATTACAAGCTAAAACGGTAGTCTCAGCTTCGAAGATGATAAAACATATGTAAAGTATATGAACGTCACGTCAGCAGAATTGAGTCCTGGTTTTAGACGAGCGACCATGGGTGTTATAAAAGGGGCGAGAACACAGCATGTAATCACGTTGAACCCTAATAAGGCCAGTCCTGGCGAGGAACTCTACATTGACATACCGAAGCTCAAGGTTAGTAGCTGTTTGGTGCCTGGATCGTTGGGTCTAGTGTTCGACTTTAAGAACGCGAACGCCAAAAGCTGGTTCTTGAATAATGTGAGCAAGTCGCTTTGTGAGAAACTTATTGTGAGACTAGCTGGGGAGACTGTGTACGACAACAGTGGGGAAAATTACACTGGTGTTTATCGCGACCTTTGGGAAAGCGTTACTGCGCGAGACCAAGTGATTGATTATGGTATTGGTGGTGAGAACTTGAGAAAGTTAATTTCTAAGGATGACAGTGGCGCGACAAGTGGAAACGTTGCTAAAGTTAGCGACGCGTTGATGTTTGGTGTGATTGGAACGAAACAGCGGATTAAGCTTGGTAAAATCATGAATGACCACGGGTTGTACGCTCCTTTTAGCATGAATAACAACTTGCAGTATGTGATCACACTTCCAAAGGCCACAGACATTATGGTGGCGCAATCCGGTAGCGCTGTGGGCGGATACACTCTGGAGAACCTCGAGCTTGAGTATGAGACAATTGACAACCAGGAGCTCGCTGATGAAATAGCGTCAGGCTATGCAAGTGGCAGGAGTTTGTCATATGAGCACGTCACGTTGATGAAAACCACTGAATGGGATAAAGGTACGACCATTGTGAACGAAAACATTAATCTACCAAGAAAAAGCATGAAGGCGATTGTGTTGCTATTCACGAATAAGGTGCGAACAGACAGCGAGGAGTTTCTTTACCCAAATATCGAGAGCGTTAGAGTCACAATTGAAGGTGTGCCAAATAGTGTGTACTCACAAGGCATCCCAAAGTCGAAGTTCTACGCAGAGGCGAGACGGTTGTTTGGGTTGGGTGAAGAACATGACGCTCAGTTCATGACCATACAGAAGTTCTATAAAGATGGTTTTGCGTTAGTCATTGACTTGAGAAGCGTCCAAGATAATTACAACGTCGCCACTGGTAAAAAAATTGTGAACACACAATCTGGCGTGCTTCTTGAAATCACAAAGAAAGCGACGACTGCAAATGTCATGTGCAGGGTGTTTGTGATAAGTGATGGGTTGGTCAACTTCATGAACAATGGGTTGCAATCAATCCAGTATTAAATCAAACGCAATTTAATGGAGACTCCGTTTAATGCGCTAATTGTTGGTATGACAGCTTGTGGTAAGACGCATTATTTGCTGGAAACATTGGAATCTGAGTATCGCGGCAAATTTGACTACATTGTGTTGATTTGTCCTACTTTCGAGTGGAACAAAGCGTATCAAGATTGGAAATATGTACGTGACCCTGACGTGTTAGCGATAGACTGTGCGCAGGATAATGTTGACGCTGTTCTCAATTGTGTAACAAATGTTTTTAAAGGCACTAACACTCTGATTGTGTTGGACGACTGTGCGAGTGGGCAGGACGTCAAGAATAGGACTAGTCAATTGATCAACTTGGCTTTTAGTGCGCGATATTTTATGTTGAGCGTTATTGTCATCACACAACAACTGACGTCGATCGCAAAACCGTATAGAGAAAACATTAGTAAGCTCGTTTGCTTTTACTGTCCGAGCAGAAGTGATATGAAGGTTGTTATTGACGACTACCTTGGAAACATTAGCAAAGAAGAAGCGTCGGCGATTGTGACCGCATTGAAAAATAATAAGTACGCCAGACTTGAAATCTCACTGCGCTATCCATACAATTACGAAGTTGTTATTCCGCAATAAAATATGGGTATAAGTAATAACGTGATGGTGAAACGCAAAAGTGAAGAAAACCCCACGATTGAGGAATTAGTTGAGGACACTCAAGCCGCTAGTGCTTCGACTGTGGAAGACGACATTGACGTTAGGAGAGCTGAACTTATTAGACTGTCTGGTGATGGTGTGGTAAGCCAATCTGAAGCATACATTAAAAAAGCGTCCGCAAAGGTTATCGACAAGATATGGCACCAACACGAGTTGAAGAGAATGGAAATTGCAAACGCTTTTCTCACCGACTTGCTAATCAGCAAATTCGCTAGCCTACTGGATGGGTTGAACGCTATAGAGAATCCTGACGAACTAAATGGCGAGTTGCAGAAAGACCCGTTATTAAAGAAAGACGTTGAGAGCATTGTCGCGGTTGTGACACCGTACGTACCTTTCTTGGGCTTGTTGTCGGGAGGAATTATAACGTCGAAATATGTGTACGATCACCACTTCAAGAAAGAAACGGTAGACGACGCTGAAAATAGTGAGCGAGTGGACTAATCTACATACTAACAGGTGGCTATTTGTGATCTCGCAAAACAAACGCTAAAAGGCAGCAAAACGGGCGACTACTTTGAGATCTGCCATTGAGGGAGAGACAATCCGGCCCCTAAGCCATTTGTGGATTATCCCTTGCAAATCTCACTATGAGTGCCCTGCTTGAGAATCTGATGTCACACCGGTCTGCTTTTTCTAGGATCGATGCAAGCTACCTTTTTGGGCACGCCCTCAAGCTTTCGCCGTATTTTATTGTGACACCTTGAGGACTTACTTCCCGCCTCTAGCTATTTTTTCTCACATCATGGATGCTTATAACCTGGTGTCATATCGGTCTGCTTTTTCTAGGATCGATACCTTAGGTTTAATGCTATTATGCACGTCCTCAAGCTTTCGCCGTATTTTATTATGACATCCTCAACCTCGTCAAGCTTGTGGGTGTGGTGCACTGGGAAGAGCGCTCTGATTGTGAGCACGAAATCTATCCCGCAGGCTGCCACACCCACAGTCAATTCACTATCATTTTAGAGTATTTAAGCAAACAAACATGACGGGTGGCTATTTCGCTACCCATTTGGATAAACATCAGATTGCTGTAGTAGTATAGAAGGTAGGGCTGCGAGCTTATTCGACGTCAACCGTTAATATAAATACCAAAACATCACCAAATTTGTCGAGTCGCGACTTGGCACAAATTTGGTGATGTTTTGGTATTTATATTAACGGTTGACGTCGATTGGGCTCGCAGCCCTACCTTCTATACTACTTACAATATCTACAGACACATGTTTCGCTGTTCCACAGCTCATCAGTGTAGCTTGGCACAATCTAGATATGGGCATGAGAACCAATTATACACAAGCGATTGCCGGTGACAACCGCTTGTGGGACAAACAGCTGTCATGCGCACATCTAGAGAGCGTGAAGCGGTGTAGGGCCAGAGTGCTCAAACTACCACAAGGGTAGTGAGCGTCGCATTATCGCTAAAGGACACCTACACCAACTTCACAGAGTGCTCAACAACACCGAAGTGAAGGAGCGTAATAGTACAATATCTACAGACACATGTTTCGCTGTTCCACAGCTCATCAGTGTAGCTTGGTACAATCTAGATATGGGCATGAGAACCAATTATACACAAGCGCTTGCCGGTGACAACCGCTTGTGGGACAAACAGCTGTCATGCGCGGCCAGAGTGCTCAAACTACCACAAGGGTAGTGGGCGTCGCATTATCGTTAAAGGACACCTACACCAACTTCACAGAGTGCTCAACAACACCGAAGTGAAGGAGCGTAATAGTACAATATCTACAGACACATGTTTCGCTGTTCCACAGCTTATCAGTGTAGCTTGGTGCAATCTAGATATGGGCATGAGAACCAATTATACACAAGCGCTTGCCGGTGACAACCGCTTGACAGCTGTCATGCGCGGGCAGAGTGCTCAAACTACCACAAGGGTAGTGGGCGTCGCATTATCGCTAAAGGACACCTACACCAACTTCGCAAAGTGCTCAACAATACCGAAGTGATGGAGCAGAATATACAATATCTACAGACACATGTTTCGCTGTTCCACAGCTCATCAGTGTAGCTTGGTACAATCTAGATATGGGCATGAGAACCAGTTATACCACAGGTAGCCCAAGCTCATTATATGGCCTTTCTTTCAATATTTTTTTACTTTACTCTTAAGTTAATTTCTATTAAAAGGTATATTTTTGCTTTTGTTTGTGATTTTGATGAGATTTTGCATGGCCATCCTCTCCGAAATCCTCAAAAAATCCTAAAAATCCAGTATCAATTCTATTATAAAGAAGAACGCTGAACGCTTGTACTGCAGGCTACATGTAATTTTATTATAACCGTCAGTTTATAAAGAGTTATAGTATCGCAAAAATTCCACAGAAATACAAACATTTTTTAACTTTTAACTGTATCCACGTGTTCTTTGTCATTACCTTTATCTTTTGTGAAAGTTTGAAACCATTTTGTTCAGAATTGAAGTACTTGTACTCGTGGGAATAATCAACACGTTTTGGGACCTCTAAATAAATAGGAAGGTAGGCACAGATCAGAGCGACCTTTTTCAAACTGCCGAGCGACAAATCATCCCTTGGGTGGGGAGGGTGGTGGATTTGTTGTATATATTTTTGCAGCGACATTTCCCGTCACGGGTCGCCATGGGGGATGATTTGTCGCTCGGCAGTTTGAAAAAGGTCCGCTCTGATCTGTGCCAGCATCGTTACGCGCCACTCCGTGGTGAAATAGAGTTTGATATCGGCGATTTTTGGGAGAAGAGAAAATACAACGAGACTCGATTTTAGCTAAGTAGAATGAGAAAACATCGAGGAGTTGTGTATCGGCGTTTAAATCGTCGTGGGATCGCTTGTCTGTGATTTATTCGCTCTTGAAGTGACCCGAGTGTGTGATTTCCGGCGCCGGACTTGCCTACCTTCCTATTTATTTAGAGGTCCCAAAACGTGTTGATTATTCCCACGAGTACAGGTACTTCAATTCTGAACAAAATGGTTT
Source organism: Chrysogorgia sp. JL179-B06 (assembly GCA_035772405.1). Taxonomy (NCBI): domain Eukaryota; kingdom Metazoa; phylum Cnidaria; class Anthozoa; order Scleralcyonacea; family Chrysogorgiidae; genus Chrysogorgia; species Chrysogorgia sp. JL179-B06. Next base: position 160,945 of record JAYKKM010000342.1, on the reverse strand, counting down.
CAAACTTTCAGAAAAGATAAAGGTAATGACAAAGAACACGTGGATGCAGTTAAAAGTTAAAAAATGTTTGTATTTCTGTGGAATTTTTGCGATACTAAAACTGTTTATAAACTGACGGTTATAATAAAATTACATGTAGCCTGCGGTACAAGCGTTCAGCGTTCTTTATAATAGAATTGATACTAGATTTTTAGGATTTTTTGGGGATTTCAGAGAGGATGGCCATGCAAAATCGCATCAAAATCACAAACAAAAGCAAAAATATACCTTTTAATAGAAATTAACTTAATAGTAAAGTAAAAAAATATTAAAAGAACGGTCATATAATGAGCTTGGGCTACCTGTGGTTATACACAAGCGATTGCCGCTGACAACCGCTTGTGGGACAAACAGCTGTCATGCGCACATCCAGAGAGCGTGAAGCGGTGTAGGGCCATATATATATATATATATATATATATATATATATATATATATATATACTGCAAAAAATGCATTTTCATCTTTGAGTAAATATAACACATTTTGTGAGTAAACAGAATCTTTACTCAACATTTTGTGTTCATTTTACACTTCGCATGAGTTAAAATGTTTCTACTCAATCGTGCGCGTAAAACTAACTCACGCCTTTGAGTAAAATGTTATTGAGTAATTATTACTCAAAATGATGAGTAAACTTTACTCATCCGTGCGCGTAAGCCTTACTTTTGCTTTACTCAACAATTGAGTAAATCTAGCCGACTCGTATTTTTGAGTAAACCGAATATTTTACTCACATTTTGAGTAAACATACAACCACTCAAACTACGAGGTAAGCTTGAGCCATGTAGCAGGACGTCTCGAGTAAATTCGGCGACACAAATTTTCGTTTCGAACATCTCTTCCTACTCCATCGCCGATCGGATCAGCGTCACTATCGGTCATCAATATTCTATGATAATTCGTTGTTGAGTAGAGATGAGGGCTGCACATGGCATATGTGGGATGGCATAGTCAGTTTAAGTTTTATGACTGATCACGGGCACTACTGTTTCTGTTAAATAGCAATTGCTCGTCGTTATTTAAATTAATTCACATTCGAGTAGCTTTACTCAACTTGACATTATGCTGATACTATATACCTGTATAATTTCCACTATATAATATTAAAAGTGTTGGAAATGAACGAATCTTGTCAGGCGTTCAGGGTGGAGGCCTGGAAAATCATATCCGTAAAAGGAAAATTATTCCGTATATGGACATTCCCAGAGGTCCTACCGAGTTAAAGTTAATGCTGCGCCATATTTGAATTCTCGTGTTGTCGCTGAAAGTTGAAACATTTATGGCATGCTGCTTTGTCTTGGATTATTTGTTTGTTAAATGGCTTTGTGAGTTTGTGTTATCAATTCTAAAGAAGTGGCTGATCATCAATTATTCGTTGTTCTTAAAAAATACTGGCTGTGGGAGCAAATACGGCAGTGGTGCGATTTCAGCAAAGTTCGAAGACGAAGGTAAGTCTGACTCTGATCTACTAATATATTAATCCTGATCCTAAACGCATCTGAAAGTTTGAAGCAAATCAAATAGTTGCCTGAACTTCGCTTCTCTATCAAAAACTTTGTCTTATAGGATTCCATTTCATTGTAGTTATTTTTCAATTGAAATGTGGATATTATCATGTGTCTAATCAAAATAATTTGAATGATGGAGAAAGCCCATCCTTTATTTGATCTCAGGAAACGAAGTGGTATGTTATAGAAATATTTATTAAGGAATAACCGTTTACATAACCTTTCATTTGTTTATGATAATGATTAAGTATGAATAACAATCAACAAAAGGGTATTCTAAGGATTTAAATCCTTGCTGAAAAGCACAAAGGCATATGCAGTGCTATTGGTTTGGTTTTAGAAGTGTTGTTCTCATAATTTTTATCTATAAATTTAACTTCCAAACATTTGGCATTATTGAAAAGATTTCTTCATGTGACATTGCATACTGCAGTTATAGATTAGTTATAGATTTTTTATTTTTCATGGAATTAACATACATGTATAGCACACAACAGCTAAGATTCAATACATTGTCAAGCTCAAATCCTCAGAAAATTTCCTAGACTCAAACCTGTAACCTGATGATTGCCTGTGACATACTCTAATATTAAGACTCTTATGAAGGGTGAAGGTTACGATGATGTACTGGTTTGATTGCTATATTCACTGAATATGTAACATTCACCATATACCAGTAATGCTTAGAAAACTGTGTGGGATTCATTTTCTGAGGATTTGAGTTTGACGATCATCACGTATTGTAATAATAATCACTACGGCATATATTTTGCATAACATGTTTAATGAAATACTTACTTTGGTTATACAGTAGAACCTGAGTTTTTCGACCACCTCTATTGCCAAGCAAAAGTGGTCATAAACGACATGTGGTTGTAAATGGCAGTTAATGATGTGACGTCATGCAAGCCATAATTATTGGAAGACACTATTACATTTGCAACTATAGTATGTGTTCGCTAGTCGACTAAAAGATGGCTTTATAATTTAAAACCAATATAATATTCCTTAATAAAGAAAGCAAACCAGAATTTTTTTTGAAAAAAGCACTGTTTGAACAGAGCTTGCTTGAACAGACCAATGCGTACGTACTTCATCTCGTAAAAAGTCGCTCATGACAGGTTAAATTTTGCGTTTGGGACGCTAAAAGTGGTCGCTGGTCATGTTAGGCAGCAGGCAGGTGGTCGTTAATTGCAGGTACATTTTAACTATAAATGGTCCGTGCCAGGAAAAAGTGGTCGTAAATGGCAGGTGGTCGTAAAAAGGGGTGTCGTAAAACTCAGGTTTTACTGTAGTCTTTAATTTATTATTAACTGTTATATGTATTTTAATTAGGTTGTTTCTTGCTTTTCAAAATATTATAGATGCAGTTGCAATTTTGCCATTCCTGCTTAAACAAAACTAAGAGATTTTGGTAAGTTTGACTCAAAGTTTGAGTTTATCTATACCTTCATAAATCTGTATGATTTTTAAATAATAAATTTAAACAAAAACTGGGTGTTCAGTGGATGTACATGGTACACCCGGTACCTGTTAATGTTTAAGTTTATCAAAGTGTGTACACTCACAAGCATTATTGATCAAGTATTTATGATACCTGTACTACTATAATTCATGTTGTTTCACCAATTGACTGAATTGAGGCCACCAACTACCATAAATTAAAGGTATGCTTTAGCTGTCCTAAAATTAACAAGCTGTCTAAAAGCCATCCAAATAATAATTAAACAGCCACCCAAAAGCTGTGTTTTTGAAGTGGCAGTCCAAATCTAAAAGATGGCTGGCTAGTTACACTAGAGCATCTCACCGATAATCAGAATTATACATGTTCAATAACTAACCAGGATTCAGAATTTATAATATAGTGTACATGTATAGTTGTATGTATTATCATAATATATCATATATTATCATTTATATACTAAAGTATATAATTCTGGATAATATACTAATCACATTAGCTTGGTGACAATGAAAAATTGCAGTCGTATTAAATCAATTGGGAGAGTGTAATGCTGTGTATAGAGATGTAGTTGTATCATGTATGTATTATAATCAAAGACCAATATGTTCAATACTTATTGGAACCCTGGTTACAACATTTGGAGGCTTAATTCCTAGAAGGTGCTTGTCAACAACCCCACACTATTCCCACTATGTTTCGAGCTTAACCTCAGCTGCTACAGAGCTATATATAAAATTATATACAACTGCTTGGAGGCACAAATTCTGTAAGATAAATTTTTGTCTTCATGCTGTCAATTTTGTAACTGTATCTATTGAATAACTGATGAAATGATCTTGTATGTGAATATTTTACCAAGGCTATTTGAAACAATTTACATCTTGCACCTGTGTCAATTGTAATTTAACAGCAGGAGAAAACCTAGCTGAAAGCCTGGCATTGCACTAATGGAGTGTTCTACTTCTTGTGTGACATCAATACTGCCGTGTTGGAGGGCAACTTCAAAGCACTGATGTTCAGGAGAGCAGATAATGCAATTCAGTTTGCCCTCCAACAGTGGAATTCTTGAGAACACTCTATATAATTAATGGATAACTAAATTATGGATAAGTATACAAATGCTTAATTTCATTTAACTTTTCATTTAAGAAAAGTATGTTCTAAGTTCATGAAAGACTCCAAGCCAAGTTGTGCAAAAAAATAACATGAAGTGTATGGAGGCGAGGCAGCCCCAAAGACCCAGAATGGATTCAAATTTAAATGCTGGACAGCAGTAATGGGAACATTTAATTTAAACTGTCTTTTGTGCTTTACATAATATAGTTTTATGTTACATTTATATAATTATGCTTATTTTAATCTCAATATTTATACTTGCTTTCATGAATATACAGTAATTTATGTCATCCAACTCTTCGACCTATCTCATCTGCTAGGGAGAGCTTGGGAGTATACAGACGATACATGGGCGATCGTCAAGCTTGTATCCTCAGAAAAATTATTCTGATTCCCGGACAGGAATCGAATCTGTAACCTTCTGATTTCCAGTGAGACGCTTTAACCATTGAACCATTATACAAGACCATTGTATAGACGCTCTAACCATTGGACGCTCTAACCATTGAACCAATATTTCCCCCCTCTTGTAAATTGCCAAGGCGCTCAATCCGCCCCCCCCCCCCTCAAAATGTTCAGTATGGGGTGTTTTGCCCCCTTTTGTTATATTTTCTGAAAGAAACCCTGCACCGAGACTCAGAGGGAGAGCGAATTAAGGTAATACAATGATGTAATGGTGCGATTGATATACGTACTGCCTATGCGTCCATAGTAACTCTCGCATAGGTAGTACGTATATCAATCGCACAAATCAATTACATCATTGTAACCTTCGCTCTCCATCTGAGTCTCGGTGGCTCAATGGTTAGAGCGTCTCACCGTCAATCAGGTTACAGGTTCGATTCCTGCATGTCCGGAACTCAGAATCATTTTTCTGAGGATACAAGCTTGATGATCGCCCATGTATCGTCTGTCTACTCCAATCTGTCTACTCCAAGCTCTCCTGCACATTCACTACAGCAGTGTATATATTAACACATCCAAACACTACCAATATATAGTAACTGCCGCATAGGCAGTACATATATCAATCACACCATTACATCATTGTAACCTTCGCTCTCCATCTGAGTCGCGGTGGCTCAATGGTTAGAGCGTCTCACTGGCAATCAGAAGGTTACAGTTTCGATTCCTGTCGGGGAATATTTTTCCGAGGACACGAGCTTGATGATCGCCCATGTGTTGTCTAATTTATGTCATGATAATAAATTATTTTAATTTGTATTTTGTTGGCAAATCTATACTTGGCAATTGCAGCAATAGCTGGCCAAATTATCCTCAACTACAAATGAAAACAAATATGGCTTTTCTATGGGTAAATGTTTCTGCCGTGTAAATTGTATGACCCATAGTTTTCCCATACTTAAATGGTTTTTCTATGGGGAAAGAATCAAGTCATATTATTTCCATAGACATGCCATAGTTTTTCCATAGATTACAGAAAATAGAGAACTAATGGTATCACTATTGTGCTCCATATAATTTCCATATTGACTATATGGAACTGTATGGATTTTTGCCAATTTCCTACAATTTCCATACATGTATATTGTATATGACATAATAGATTATATGGTTGTGGTACGGAGAGTTAATAGTGTCCATAGTAAAACCATACTTATGCCATACCATAGCTCACCTCATACCGTTTCCTTACTTGGGCCATATATGTCCCATATTATCTGCTTTGGTAAGGGCAAGACAAAGAAAAATGTCGGATTTCATTTAAGATTTGCGTTAGATTTTTGCTTATGTTTTGTAAGTCTTCGGGTGGACTCAACTAAAAGATCATTCGATAGGCACAATAGAAATGTCATCCTATCTTGTTTGCCAGCATATACAATGTTATTTTTAAAATTTTTGTGCACCACTTATTCATTATAATATAGCCTTGAGGATCGAATTGGACGTTCTTGCAGATGATGACTTGTTCGTAATTGTATAAGATAATTATTTTTATACTATATCTTAAACGTTTCCACATTTTCATTAACTAAAAATGTAACAACTGCAGCTATATGATGTATTTTGAGTGGATATTTTCCTTTAGTTGTAATGAAGAGCTTCACCATATTCAACTCGCGTACTGCGATTACGTTTTACTCACTTTGAGTAAATTGCGCGTAATATTTACTCCGCTTCTGAGTATAATTTACTCTCATTTTGAGTAATCTCGTATTTTACTCAAAAAAGGTGTCATTGTGGATGCATTTGGTTTACTCACATTTTTGAGTAAGTTTTACTCATATCTTTGAGTAAGTTTTACTCACAGTATATGAGTAAGTTTTACTCACAGTATATGAGTAAGTTTTACTCACAGTATATGTGTTAGTTTTACACGCTATTTGGTGTCACTGTGGATGCATCGTTTTACTCAATATTATACAATATATATACAGAAACGTGTTTCTATATACAGAAATGTGATGCACAGCTCACAAGTGTAGCTCGGTACAATCTATATATGACATGAGAACTATTCATTTTGTCTGACAAAACAATTCAGCAATTCACAATTCAGTCGGTTTTTTCAAAGCTTAAGACGATTTTTAAAGTGGATTTTGCATCATAACTTCGTACATTTTGCACTTAGTTAATGTATTTTCTGTTGAACATTAGGTTTACTACTCTCAGTTCAGGTTTTCGCTCCTGTGCGTTAAAAAACAACCAGTTTCATCTGCAGCAGGTTGAGAAAATCGCGCCGCCATTTTGTTTTTCCAATCTCGTTCGCAGGGCATTTTGCCTCCACGGTCGAAGGTCGGCGAAATCGCCCTGGGATCGGCTGGTGACATGACACCCAGAATTTCTGGGTCTTTAGATATGATCATTTTTGTGGTCCTTGTTCATTGCCTTGGTATACTTTGTTGACATGAATAATTGAGAAATATTCAATGATCTTCAGAGTTGTTCATGTCAGCATTCGTCGACATAAATGCATCTAACAAGCTTAATAATCCACCATACATCCATGGTTATCTCTTAGAAAAGGTATGAAGAAGCATATATCCAATTTAGCGAAAGCTATCACTTCTAATTTGCTGTAAAATTTGAAGACAGTATTCAGATTTAGATGAATAAATTATACTTGGCTGAATTTGAGTTTTATGACAATCGAGTTTTATGACAAGTAAATCGCATTATAGAATGGATCAGCCGATACTTAGGCGATATAGTAAAGCAGTAAGTAAAAAAAACCTTTAAAAGGAATGAAAGTGCATAAGCTAATAATAAAAAAGCTCCAAGCAAATTAAAATAACAAAAAATGTAGGAAATTAAATAAAACGGAAAAAAGCAAAAAAAAAACAAAAAAACGCAGCACTTTACTATAGCTAAAATTTTTGTTGTTCTTGTTCATTGCCTTTGTATACTTTGTTGACATGAATAATTGAGAAATATTCAATGATCTTCAGAGTTGTTCATGTCAGCATTCGTCGACATAAATGCATCTAACAAGCTTAATAATCCACCATACATCCATGGTTATCTCTTAGAAAAGGTATGAAGAAACATATATCCAATTTAGCGAAAGCTATCACTTCTAATTTGCTGTAAAATTTGAAGACAGCATTCAGATTTTGATGAATAAATTATACTTTTATTATACTTGAGTTTTATGACTATAGAGTTTTATGAGAAGCCATATATATATATATATATATATATATATATATAGAATAATAACTGGACACGGTTACACTTTCGACATTAGTTTATTGCATACAGTTCTGTTTCGTACAGGCAAACCTGCACTCATCAGTGCTATACTAAATGTGACTTATAAAAACACCTACAGCACCACAAGCATCATATTACATCTTCCGTTACTGGCCTATCTTATAACATTATGAGATCACGCCTGTAATTAGAGACTTTGCGTGTTTAACTCGTGAAGACGTTCCTTAACAGAAATTTCGCTTTATGTCTACACTTACTAATTAGTTCGTTCCGTTTATTCAAAGTTGCGCTCCCCGGTTTGCATAAAATATAAAACTTCTCTTCTATACATAAATTACATCGTTTCGTGATATTAGAATAGTGGGGAGCACGGCATAAAATGTTCCATTTGATAGCGTAGTTCAAATTTTTATCTTTCAGATTCCAGATATGTTTGCTCAGTTCTGTTGCGTTTCGTTTTGTTTCCGTTTTGAATGAGGCCTTGTGGTTTGCGTATCTGGATTTGTAGCTGGTTGCGGTCAGGCCAACGTACGTTTCAGTTGTATTGCCGCAGGTTACTGTTGCACGGTAGACAATGTCTTCGGAGAGACATTCACCGTCCAGGGGGCACTTTGCATCTTTCGGGCAGTTGCATTTCCTCTCCAGCTCGGGGTTGACGCTGTTCCGCAACAGTTTCTTGTTGTTTCCCTCGATTATGGCTCCCACGTTCGGCATGCAGCTGTACAAAATCTTTGTGGTATTCCGATTAAAAATCTTGTGGAGTTTATTATTAGTCGGGAAACATTTATCTATTGTATTCAGAAATTATTAAAAAAAGGGGTTATACCAAGTATGTAGTAGGGGGTTATATTTGCTTTCGGTTGATCAGGTTTCTCGTAGTTTAGTTTGTAGTTGTATCCGTTGTCGTCTAAGACTTTCTGGTAGGCAGGCGCTGCGTTATTAAATACTTCTTCGTTGGAGGATATCTCTGAAAGTCGTTTCCTGATTCCTATCGGGATGTTCTTCAAGACGGCTGGTGGGTGATTGGACTTAGTATTAACATATTTGAGAGTGTTATTCGGTTTCATGTATGGTTTATGTAGGCCTGAGTCCAAGTTAAGGGTTACATCGAGGAAATTCACCACTTTCTTGTTTGCTTCGATTGTAATTCTTAGTTCGTTATCTTGGAAGGTTTTACAGATATCTTTCTTCATTCGCTCGGTTTCTTGCGGTGTTCCTGTGGATATTCCCAGGCCATCATCTCTGTAGAGGCCTATAGAGTTGCCGTATTTCGATTGCAAGAGGGATAACATATAGCATACTACGAGCTCACAGGATTCCGCGCCGTCAAAACTGCCCATTGTTACGTCAAATCCGCTATCGTTGTCTTTTTTCTTCCAGGGTTATTCCGCGTTGAAAATTAGGCTGCGTTTCGCATGGATGATGATTTCCTTGTCGCTTTCTTTAACTTCCGTATATTGTTTTGCAAAGTCGATTGCTTTCAGGAGGAGACGCTCGGTGATTGACGGGTAGAAGTCGATGATATCGAAGTTAATGAAGTTGCTATCTTGTTTGTTGGGTGATTTTCGAAACCATTCGAGAACCTCTCGCGTGCTTTTCCATAAATTCAGCCCGGTTGACTCAACGACGCTTCTCACTAATTTACTAAGTATGACTTTGCTAACGTATCCCATTTCTGACTTGGTTGGGTTTATTAATCTGCAGGTGGGGTTATTTTCAAAGTTGGGCTTATGATCTTTTAGGGTGTGAAGGCTTCTTTTTCCGCTAACTTGTCTATTCGGTCGCTAAGGTTTATGCTTTCTGCGATGCGCTTGGCCTCTCTGATGACTGATTCTACTTCGCTCTTGCTTGCTTTCTTGTAAGTCTTGGTCACATTTTTGCTTACAAGTTCGTTATAAGTTTCGGGATTCATCTTATAGTAATTTGTTGTTTTGTCGGCCCACTATTCCAATATTCCGTGCTCCCCACTATTCTAATATCACGAAACGATGTAATTTATGTATAGAAGATAAGTTTTATATTTTATGCAAACCGGGGAGCGCAACTTTGAAAAAACGGAACGAACTAATTATTAAGTGTAGACATAAAGCGAAATTTCTGTTAAGGAAAGTCTTCACGAGTTAAACACGCAAAGTCTCTAATTACAGGCGTGATCTCATGTTATAAGATAGGCCAGTAACGGAAGATGTAATATGATGCTTGTGGTGCTGTAGGTGTTTTTATAAGTCACATTTAGTCTAGCACTGATGAGTGCAGGTTCGCCTGTACGAAACAGAACTGTATGCAATAAACTAATGTCGAAAGTGTAACCGTGTCCATGCAGTTATTCTATATATTTGCTCTACCGATCGTATCGAGCACTCTCGAAACACAAAACAAGATCTCTATTTGATATATATATATATATATATATATATATATATATATATATATATATATATATATATATATATATATATATATATATATATATATATATATATATATATATATATATATATATATATATATATATAGCAAAGTGAAAAGGTGATAAACTGCCAAGAATTTTAGTGACAAATACTGCATGACGTTTCGCGCGGAGCCCTTCATCAGAGTAAGGCGAGATGAAATAAAATAAATAGCGCTTACATATATGCCAAAAGAGTGCCATACTGCAAAAAATGACCGGTTGAAACAACAACAAAAAATCAGTTACCTATTAGAATCTGAGAGAACCAGTTAAAATTAGGTTGTTTCAACCGAAATAGTTTTAGGTTGATTTAACCTAATAATATCGGTTTTTACAACCTAATAAATATTGGTTGTTTCAACCTATATTATTGGTCACATGCATGAATCTGAGATAACCGATTAAAATCGGTTAAATATCGGATTTTTAAACCGATTTAAATCGGTTGGAAATAAATTGGTAGATTCAACCAATTCGTAAATTGGTTGAATCTATCAATTTAACCTTAACCAATTTTAATCTTGACTAAAGTTGTATGGTGCAAAATAAAGTTAGTATATGCAAATAACAACAAATAATTTATTTAGCAATCTTAAAATAACGTAATCGTCTTATAATAGTAAAGTCATAAAATATAATAGCTAATATAGTTCACAAATTGGATAAAAAGTATTATATACCCATATGATTTTGCTATGACTGCAGATAGTTCCTTTGGGTATTCTGCATCAAAGGCGTAAAATACCGACAATAAACGTAAAACAGCATTTAAAATGTTTTGCAAAGTGAAAAGGTGGTAAACTGCCAAAGGTTTTAGTAACGAAATACTGACGTTTCGAGCGGAGTCCTTCGTCAGAGTAAGACTCTTATATATGATATCATTACTTGGATATTACTATAAGTAAGACTGATGAAAGGCTATACTCGAAATGTTAGTATTTTTTTTACAGTTTACTACCTTTTCACTTTGCTATATATCCAAAATTCTGCATACACAGCACTCTACTATTTAAAATGTTTTGATTCTTAAATTTGATGACCACCATCCTTCTGCAATGAGTGACGTGGATATAGTGTCTTCTATATCTCCAGTTGAGAGGAGTTTTGGAGATGAACAATCCTTCACTTTACTCAAAATGTCATTGTCAGTATCATTCTACAATACAAGAGTAAAAAAGCCAATTAAGATTAAGTTTAGCTGTAAGCACCTTGTATTGTACTTTTACAGTAATAGCATTTTCAGAGAGATTGCAGAGGTGGAAACTCTGCAAGTAAAATATAATGTAAAAATATATATATATAATTGCTATTACTAAAATGCAATTAGCAGGACACAGCTTATCACCATCCAGTAGGAATATTATCTGTTTCCTCAACTGAAGCAGAGTTATTTACAAGTAGAAAACTTACATTTATACTAAGAAATAACTTTGCTGTGTTACAATATGAATAATCAATAAATATTTTTTGACAGAAAAGCCAATAGAATGTATCCTTTACATAAAAATTACCATACAACGATTCATTAAATATCCTACATAATTACACATCAATGCTTATAATGATTGCTTTGGGTTTTAAATTATCATTGCATAGATATAGAAAATCAAATCTTCCAGGGAGAGCAGGATTTTAGCCAATATCCTTCCTGTAGAAAACACTGTCTACAGGTTACCAAATGTTTAATGCTATTAATTTTACATCCCAATTGTGTAGTAAATGGTTACAAATGGGCACAAAACTAGCTACTGTAACTTGCATATTACATTACTGTGACAAATGATAAAAACAGAAATATATCAGTTGGTATGGGCTACCTAAGCAGCCACAATAGATCCTAAATTATCTTTAAAGTGCCTATAACGTATGTGGGGATTTAACATATTTGTAATCTATAGATTCTCGTGAAATAAATTGTAATATACATTGTCAGCTGAAATTTTTATCTTCATAGACTTTTTTGCTGTTAAATTTGACGGAAATGACGTCAAATCGGGCATCTGCAAAGATGTTTTCATGTAGACAGATTCCCTATATGACGTCATTTCCGTCAACTTTAACAGCAAAACGGTCTATGAAGATGAAATTTTCAGCTGACAAATAACAGACAAAAGATTGTCTCAAAACTTTTAAAAAAATACAAACAACACAATCTTCTCCTTTGGGTACTTTGATTCCACCGACGAGATATGAAGTACATGCGCGAAAATTACGTGGTAGTGTTGATCGACTTTCTCTTTACCAATGCAATACTGACCGTTATAACCGCAGATGTTTTCCCGCCATGACGAGATGCATAAATGACTTAATTACATCTTGACTAAGTTCTATGTTAAACTTTAGTAAATTTTGTTTCTAATTGTAAACCGGTTCCAGTCCCCCTGTATTCTATTATTTGTTTGTAAACTTTTTCAATATGACCTTTTTTAAGACCTTTTTAAACAGTTGTTAATATAAAGTAATTCACTGTATTAGTGCGATTTTATATTCAATAAACCATCTATTATTATTATTATTATTATTATTATTATTATTACAATTTATCTCAGGATAATCCACAGATTACAAATATGTTAAATCCCCACAGATGTTATAGGCACTTCAATTAGCATGGTCACTAAAATTGCATTTGAACCTGTGGCAAAGCTAGTTAGCCGAACCCCTAGGGGTCATTTGCTGATGTTAAATATGTAAAAAGTTCTCGACACCAACTGCATGGCAGTATTTTGATGCATGATTGCTTTACTGGTTAATGTAATATAAAAATCAAATATTTCAAGGGAGAGCAGGATTTTAGCCAACATCCTTCCTGTAGAGAGAATGTCTTACTGTCTACAAGTGACCAAATGTTTAATGCTATTTAATTTAACATCCTAATCGTGCAGTTTGGCACATAATAAATTAACATATTACAATGACCAGAACAGACCAGACAATGTCAGGGCCATTTCAAATTTCCTTTTCACATGTTTCATATCAGCTATAACTTGGTAGTCATTTGCCACAGGTTCAAATTATTGCAATTTTAATAACATTGCTAATTAAAGATAATTCAGAATCTATTCTTAGTATTCAGTATCTACTTAGTTAGCCCATACCAACTTGTATTTTTATGGAGTTATGAGTTGTCACAGAGTTGTCAACCCTTGTATTACCGGTAACTAATAATATATTGAAAATTTCTTGATTAATGTCAATTCATTCATATTGTAAAACATACACAACAGACTTGAACAGGTCAATAGAAACAGTATGGCTTGCATGAGAAAAATAAACTTTTTGAAGTCTCTGATGACCCTACAGGCCTAGTGGTGGTGAGGGCAAATTTTCAGTGTCTTAAGGCAGCTAGCTACTCATTAGTAAATGCATTTTATCCTTTAGGTAGGATATAGCGATTTGACTAGACAGTCATTTGCCACAAAAGATAATTTAGGATCTATTGTGGATGTACGGTATGAGATGTCACAGAGCTGTTTAAAGTGCCTATCCAGCCTGTGGGGATTTTACATATGTATGATCTTTGGATTCTCATGAGAAAAATTATAATATATCTTGTCATTTCCAACCCTTTTCCCCTGCTAAAGTTCACAGGAAGTGACGTCAACACAGGGACACGCGATATTTTGCGGAGTGATTCAGCAATGAAATACAGCAAAAGTTTGGCTTTGAACTTTAAACAGCCTGTTCAGACAAAATTCACTCAATAATATTCACTGTTGAATAACACCGCAAAATATTATGTGTCTGCGTTGACGTCACTTCCTGTGAACTTTAGCAGGGGAAATGCATGAAGATGCAATTTTCGAACAACAAGATATACTACATTTCTTTTTGGTAGAACCCAAAGATTACGAATATGTAAAACCCGCACAGGCTGAATAGGCACTTTAACCCTTCTACTAAATGGCATCTTTCAGAGCTAATTAAGACATGACTGTCATGTACACAATATGCAAAAATGTAATACAGAAATTCAAATTTCACAATACATTAGATACTAACCAATTATAAAGAGGACTTTCACACGGTATAAAGCAGAATGTCTTTATTTTCTTTTTTCTGTCATGTATGATAATCACAGGAAGTTCCCAAATAAGGCACATGCTTGTTTGGCTATCTCATATGGGGACTGCTGAATTAAGTCAATAAAAACCTGAAATCAATATTATATGTTAGTAAATAAATGCTTTAAATGTCAATTTTAAAAATGTTAAGAATTGTATTATGTTGAGTAAGTTTAATCATGGACGGTAAATCAAGCATTGTGCATGCTGGGTACCATTGTATGAAATTTATGTGAGCATTGTTCTTAAAGTGCCCTTGAGACAACTACAATAATAATAATAATAATAATGAGAATTTCTATATTGTTAATTCCATATAACCCAACAAAACAAACAACAGACGTTTTACGGCCGTTTTCGCCGCTTACGCAGGGGTTGGCCGGTGGTTCCCCACGACAGTTTCCTCCACTTTCCACGAGCATGTGCATCTTCCCTCTTCAGCCCACTCTCTCTCATATCCCACTACCTGGCTCCATGTCAACCTTGGCCTTCCTATTCCTCTTGCACCATCATCCTCAAGCGACATACACCACTTCACCCAGTCACCTCATCTTTCAGCAGCACATGTCCCAGCCACCTTAATCGGCTCCTCTTTACCACGTCAGACACCGATTCAATACCCATTCTTTCCCTCAGCTCCTCACTATACGACACACATCCCTCAGCGATACGCCACACATCCACCGCACCATCCGCATCTCTGTCCTCTCCAGTCTATTATTCAGCTCCACAGTCATGGCCCACGTCTCACTTCCATACACCATAGCACTCCTCACACAGGCCACATACACCTTCCCCTTCAGCTTTAGCAACACTTCATTCCTTGTCAGGGTCCCAGAGAGCTCTTTAAACTTTCCCCATGCACAACGTACCCTTGCCACAGATGCTGAATTTGATCCTCCACCCCCATTCAACATATGCCCCAGGTAACAAAACTTTTTAACATTCTCTAAATGCAGCCCATTGCCCAGATCCATGCTCTCATCTACGTCACTATCCTCTCCATCCTCTGCTCTTTCACACACCTTACAAATAAACGTATCCACAACTCTAGCCAGTGAGCCAGCCCTTCACGTCTGAGCACCGCTTGTGTACCCATCCACTACAGCCTGTACATCGAATATAATTATTTCCAACACCCTTCCCACATATACTACACGGCCACTTCCCTAACTTTTCAACATGACCACTATTCTTCATTGACACCATCACCTTAGTCTTACCAGTGTTCATCTTCAAAAATAACATCTTCATATTCTTGCCTATAAACATATTCATGTTCTTCCCTATAACCCATTAGCACTTTACAATATGATAGTAACCTAAGTAGATAAATCTTAAAATTACACTCTTAAATTTACAATTGATAGATAACTATTATAAAAATATATTAAAGTCTTAAAAATATTAAAAATAAAAATTATGTATAAGCTGCTGCCCTATTAAGCTTCGAGGAATATAATTTGTCGAGGTTAATAAATGTTCACATTTGCCAGAAAAGATAAACAATAAAAAGTTGTTTATGGAGATTAGGCAGGAACTAAAATAATCAGACATACAGAAGAATCCATAATTCACTATATACAGGAACTTAGTGGCGTTCGGTTCTTGCCCCATTGTAATATGCAATTTATATAACTCAAATTGTGATTATACTTACACCTGGGACGAGACTTGCTGTTATCACAAATACTTGTTGGACTACAAGTCGTTGTTGTATCAGTCAATTTCCAGTTAAATGTTGTTAGTAAAGTTAGGTATAGTTGCAGTGTGATGTTTGTAAAGTTGTAAAGGTTTTGCTGTGCAAGCTGTGTTATTTGTGATAACGGCAAGACTCGTCCCAGGATTTAAATACCGTAATTAACCTAATTCTCTGCCATCTGAGTTCCAGTGGCTCAATGGTTAGAGCATCTATCTAGCGTTCAGAAGGTTACGGGTTCGAGTCCTGTCTGGTGCTCAGAGTTTTTCTGAGTATTGACAACTTAACACAGCTTGCACAGCAAAACCTTTACAACTTTACAAACATCAAGCTGCAACTACCTAACTTTAAATGGAAATTGAATGTCACAACAACGACTTGTAGTCCAACAAGTATCTGTGATAACGGCAAGACTCGTCCCATGGTTTAAATACCGTAATTAACCTTGCTCTGCCATCTGAGTTCCAGTGGCTCAATGGTTAGAGCGTTTGTCTAGCGTTCAGAAGGTTACAGGTTCGAATCCTGTCTGGTGCTCAGAGTTTTTCTGAGTATTGACAACTAAACACACTTGCACTGCAAAACCTTTACAACTTTGCTCAACACTCATGCTAGAGTGAGATGCTGATGATACAGTAAAGGTATTGTAGTATATGAACACACATGATGTATGAAGTAACTACAAACTGTGCAATATGCCAATAATATTTTCTTGATGTCACCTACAACAGACTTGTATGGACCAGTAGAAACTAGAAGCAGTATGGCTTGCATGAGAAAAACAAACTTACCAATTGAATTGGCAATGTCAATATTGCGAACTTTGATATAAATAATTTCAAAGTATGTTAAGGTCGGGTGACACGTGCGATTTTTTTCTCGCGCCGGCAACGCAACGGGTCAAATTTCATTGCGTGGCCCGCGCTAGCGAAGTGGTTACACGAGCAATGATAGCTTAGCCGCGTCGGAATTATTAACATGAAAAAAATAGGGAACTATAGTGTTTTGCCAACATCACACCAACATGGCGTCGAAGAAAGAACTCGTGGTCATAGCAATGCTTTTGTTGGAAGAGCCGGATGACGAAGAGGATATAAAAGAAGAAAAACGTATTTGGAGCCGACCCTGGCTTTTAGCGGAGAAACAACAAAGGTTATAGTCAGCTTCTTCCTGATTTAACTTCCCACAACACACCAGGATTTGAGAAATTTATGCGAAAACCTATCTGAAACGCTTTATAAGAAAGACACAGTAATGCGTGAATCAATCAAGCCAGCAGAAATACTCTTGTATAGAAACAGAAAGAAACGAGCCTGCGCTACAGCACACTGGCCATACAAAAGCGAATTTCATTGGTTGGCTTAAAATAATCATTGCGTTTCCTGCTGAAACAATGCTTGGGTAATTTGATATTTTCGGCAATCGTTGCCGAAAGTTCAAACATTTCAACTTTCCGCAACGATTGCCGAACGCATCGGGTTACAATTGCGTTACCGCGCCAGATATGCGACACGTGCAATTTCATCACTCGCGCCGGCAACGCAATGAAATTTGACCCGTTGCGTTGCCGGTGCGAGAGAAAAATCGCACGTGTCACCCGACCTTTAAAGCTGATAGTAAAGCCTTCGCTAAAATCGAATCTGGAAAAATATAACAACTATCTACGTCAAAATATGAGTATTTATCTCAAACTTTAAGTGTGATTCAAACCAAATTGTCAGCCAAACCCTCAACATAAAGGCAAACACAACTCAAATATTAACCTCTGAAATAACCATCCAATCCTTTGATTACAATACGTATGAAAACAAATAATTGAATAAGAACAGGTAATAAATAAATGCGCATTATTAAACAGCTTATCTAATAGCTAGTTGCTGACTCGGACTCAAATGATATACAAATATATAATGATTAAACTGAATGTGACTTACGGTCGTACCTTCAAAATTCTGTCGATAATCTTCGTCTACAGCCCATGATTCGGAAAGCAACGAGTCCTTTTGAAAATCATCACAAAATACAGCTAAGAAATTCAAATTAAATATCGAAATATAACGATCTCATCAAACACCAATAAACCTCAAGTTCGCATTCAAACATTTCGAAATGGCCGCGTGGTTATGAATCATGATATCCCATCATCCTATTCATCGGAGCATCGTGGAGGGGGCGGGCGGACCTCGTACCCTGGATCTTATCTCCGCTCCCGGCTCCTTGCCGCTTTGTTCGCTTTATGTTCGCACACTCTCCTCCGCAGAGGCTACTTGCGTTTTTATTTGTAGTAATAATGTAATATACTATAGGTGGGCTATTCGCTTGTATTAGACTCACAGGGTGTTTTGGGGACACGTGTAGAGAATGGGGATGCGAAATTGCAAGACTCTAAAAAAGCGCAAGAAGTGATGTTCGCATTTAATATTTTATTTGGTTATATTTTATTAATTATTAACTCTTTCCTTACCGGCCCAGTCAAAATGGGTCGTAGAAGTCCCGCAAAGTCGTCAATCGAAAAACACGGCACACGGTAACGCAAGATTAAAAATTGAAATTCGACAAGCGCCAGGAACATGAGATCCACGCCAAGTTTGAATTGATTTCATAAACAACTCTGCGATTGGTCGCATTTTGAGTTTTCAAGATGCTACGCGGGCGTGCAAGATGGCCTTTTCTAGAAAAATGTAAATTTTTCAACCTGATTTATGATAATTAATGCTAATTGATATTAACATCATGTGTGTTGTTCGGCACATTTAGAAGCACAAGTAAAAGCCGGTTTGTTGGGCTTTCAGAAAATGTATAGCTTTGCAAACAGTTATGGTTATTTCAGAGATATCAATAGAACAAAGAGGTGGTTCAATTTTCGATGTTTTCAGCTTGTCAGGAAAGAGTTAATAAGAAATAGCAGGTAAATTGAAAATAATCGAAGAAAAAGCGCGGGAGAAAAAGAAGTTTATTATCTGTTGAATTGAAAATAATCAATGTCAATACAGTTTAACAAAGCAAAAAATTGTCAGTGAGAAAAAATGAACCCCCTTCTCTGCTCCCCCTACCCCCCTCAACGAGAGGTTACAGTATAAGGGTTACCTTCAGTAGAGTCGCTGCAGAGATCCCACCCGCACCGGTCCACCCGCACGGGAGCTCATACTTTAAAATATATACGCAAGCTATTTATACACCACAAAGACAATACTTTCTATGCATGTGGGTCAAAAAGGTCAACATTCACCGTGTTTAGAAATGTAGGAAATAATTAACCAAATTGGCTTAAAATTTGATAAGTGTGTTGCTTAGCCGACTTACAACGATGATGACAAATTTAGGTGAAAATATAAAATTGATCGATGCGAAAAAATATAGGCCATTGTATATTAACTCTTTCCTTACCGGCCCAGTCAAAATGGCTCGTAGAAGACCCGCAAAGTCGTCAATCGAAAAAGACGGCAAACGGTAACGCAAGATTAAAAATTGAAATTGTACAAGCGCCAGGAACATGAGATCCACTCACACGCCAAGTTTTATTTTATTTCATAAACAACTCTGCGATTGGTAGCATTTTGAGTTTTCAAGATGCTACGCGGGCGTGCAAGATGGCCTTTTCTAGAAAAATGTAAATTTTTCAACCTGATTTATGATAATTAATGCTAATTTATATTAACATAACCGCTCCCCGCCCGTCCAGTCCGTTCTGCGCATGTGTGATATTACAGACGTGCCGGACTCCATATGTCAACAAACTCCAACGGAATAGATTTTCGACAGTTCGAAAGCGAGTATTCGTCAAGGTGGCGATGGCGCGAGTGGTATTTAAATATATTATCCACATTTAGGAACAGAAAGCTTCTTATAACACGCTTTTTATTCGAAAAAGCTCAAGCGTGGAAAACAAATCCGCAATACTTCATGTTCAATGTTTATATAATGCAATGTAAACAAACGATGTAAACAGAAACGTGAACATAAGATCTTCCATCTTGGCAGGGGCATATGTATATACATCTCAGGTTTTTGGGATATTACATCTGGGTCATCCGCCATGCGCAATGAAGAGAAAATGTGAATAAATTATGTCACGTTAAAGTGAAACACATCGAAGGCATTCATAAACGTAGAAAGCTTCGCTCTACAAAACGATCGAAAACAACGTATATATAATGGAACTGAGTTCAGCAAAGTCAGTTGTAAATGTTCACATTATAATGGTGAAAGTTGAACACTGGACTTTTGTGGTGGAGCTGTTTTGTTGTTCGTTGAATGTGATCGACTGATTGTTGACAACTGTTGTTGACTGTGCATCAAGTTGTCCAAAAGAAACTGAAGGAACATCCGCTGAACTGCTGCCTTCTTGCGTAGAAATCTGGTTCACTTTATCATCTGGATTTGTTTGATTCACGATTGCAGGAATTGTTGAGTCGTTGGAGCTAATGTATCTGCTCAAAATCGACGACATGATGTCCTGTTGACGTGCGGATGGGCGGATGCTGTAAGACTCGATGGATGTATCGGATTTATGGCCGGTTACAGACTTTATTAAACGTGTTTCTACATGAGCATTGACCAAAACCGTGATGGAAGTTGCTCTTTTAGAGTGATTTGTGAAAGGAGGCTCAATACCAGCTCTTTTGGTCATCACGCGAAGCAAATTGCCCAGCGTAGCTTCGCTGACTGGCATGTTTGAATACCAAAACACCCAGTGGAAAGATGGCAGTTTATTCTTTGGACAAGAACGTCGTTATGGGATTATGATGAACGTAGACTGGTTTCAGCCTTTCAAGCGTCGAGTTAATTACTCCGTTGGTGTGATCTATTTTGTTTTGATGAACTTGCCCCGAAGAGAGCGATTCAAACTCGAGAATGTCATCATAGCTGGTATTATTCCTCCTTTCGAAAAAGAGCATGGTTTAAATACATTTCTTGAACCAATTGTTGATGAGCTTCAACCCCTTTGGACGGGTATCCCATTGTCAAGCAGCTTAAGTCCTGTTGCATTGAAGTTTGTTGTTGCACTACTGTGTGTTGCAGCAGATATACCAGCTGCAAGGAAAGCGTGTGGCTTCAAAAGCCATGCTGCAAACAAAGGTTGCTCAAAATGTTTAAAGAATTTTCCTGGTGGTTTTGCAGTGAAGAAAGATTATTCAGGTTTAGAACGCCAAAGCTGGCCAGAACGTTGCAACATCGCCCATAGAAGGTACTCGCAGAAATTAAACAGAGCAAAATCGAAGAAAGATTACCACAAAATTGCCAAAAAATATGGAATTCATTACAGTGTTTTAGTGACATTGCAGTACTTTGATTCAGTACGCTTTCATGTTATTGATTCGATGCACAATTTGTTTCTTGGCATTGCAAAACGAACGTGGAAAATATGGAAAGAAAATTATTTTTCGAAAGCACAGTTAGCGGAGATCAACAGGAAAGTTAAATAAATGAACATATCAACTGATGTTGGGAGAATTGGTAATAAAATATCTTCAAACTATGGAACATTGACTGCTCAAGAGTGGAAAAACTGGACCAACTTACACTCAATGTATGTCCTTTCTGGTATTTTACCGCCAAACCACATGTTAATTTGGGAACGGTTTGTTCCCGCGTCACGTATCTTATGCCAGCCTGTTATCACCAGAGAAGAAGTATTGAAAGCAGATGCACTTTTAGAATAGTATTGTGAAGATTATTTGAATCATGAACAGATTAGTTTAGATAAAGATAAATAGAAAAAAATCCCGGTTTAAGAACTATAGCGAAAACAT
This sequence comes from Chrysogorgia sp. JL179-B06, assembly GCA_035772405.1. Classification (NCBI taxonomy): domain Eukaryota; kingdom Metazoa; phylum Cnidaria; class Anthozoa; order Scleralcyonacea; family Chrysogorgiidae; genus Chrysogorgia; species Chrysogorgia sp. JL179-B06. Next base: position 139,174 of record JAYKKM010000342.1, on the reverse strand, counting down.
TATTAAATTCGTTGTGGGGTAAATTTGCGCAAAATGAAAATAACACGCAAGTTGCTTTTTTAAATGATTATGAGGAATTAATATTTTTAGCTAACGATAGGGGTAAAAAATTAACGTCTTTAAATTTTATTAATGATACTCTTTTACGTTGTACATATGAAAATGTAGATGAATCTACAGTAGCTTTAAAAACGGGTAATGTTGTTATCGCATGTTTTGTTACAGCTTATGCACGTTTACAATTATATGATTTGATTGAAAAATTTGGAAGACAAGTTTTATATTTTGATACTGATTCGGTTATCTATGTGTGTGATGAAAATACTTGTTCGATGAAAAACGGTAATTATTTAGGAGAATTAACCGATGAATTAAAAGAAAATGAAAGGATTACTCGATTTTGTTCAACAGGACCTAAATGTTATTCTTATATTACTAATTTAAACGAAGAAGTAGTTCATGTAAAATGATTTTCTTTAAAAATAAAGGGAAACATTAAATTTCTTAAATTTTAAAACATTAAATAAATGTATTGAAGATAAAGATCAAATCATTACAATTAGATATGAAAATAAAATATGTAAAGACAAATTAAATAATATTTTTATTAATAGTGAAATTAAAAAATTTTTATTTACTTTTAATAAACGTATTGTTAAAAATAATTTTACTACAATTCTCTGCGGATATTTAGAAGAAGAAGAAGAAGAAGAAGAAGAAGAAGAAGAAGAAGAAGAAATGGACACATAGACTCGTGTCGTTTTGTTTTTTAATCATACATTGAGTTTTCTCAAAAAATAAAAATTCTTCCCCTCCAGTTTCAATATATTCCCACACCTTACAGTCGTCTTGTTGTTCATTATCACTTTCACTTTCAAACCCATACTCATATATCATGTGCGCAATTGTCTTATTGTTGTTTTGGGAGGGGTTAAACACCCCTTCCCATAAGCTTTCTTCTTCGCCTTCATCATCATCGTCATCTTTGTCATCATCTCTTCGTCGTCATCATCGTCTTCATCATCACTGCCTTCATCATCATCACGGTCTTCATCACATCCTTCATCACCGGCTTCATCATTGTCATTGTCATCGCCTTAGTTGTCTTCCCCATTTATCACAGCCACATTCATGCTTTCTTTATTTTCATTTATGGGGTGGAAAAACCTTGTATCGAATTCGATATCGATATCCACAATATTTCTCCACCATCTTCTTCCTCCACACGATGTGTTCCATTCTTTCTTATTCTTCTTCTTCTTCTTAGCTTTTTCTCATAGGCTCTCTGTAGATCGTTTAGTTTGTACTGCATCGTGCTAGCGTTTACATAATCACGTACTGTTTATGCGTTACTATAGTTACGACATCCAAGTTTATCCGAGGTAGGTGTTATGATGTTTAAATAATTTCGGGTATGTTAAAATCAAAGTCCAAATTCATATCATGACCTTATATGGTTATGTATAGTCAAGGTTGTTATATGTTTAAAAATATACACCACGCAAAAATCAAAGTCCAAACTCATATCATAACCTTATATGGAATCTATACTTATGATCGTTATTGTGTAAAAATATAAAATCAAAGTCCAAAAAATCATGCCATGATCTTATAGGGTTATGTATAGTCAACTTTGTTATAAAAACTTTTAAATTCTTATAAATATCTATATTTCCTTTTGATTTTAGACGTGTAAAATGAATGGTGTTTCACTACCATTTCATCACCCGTTTATGTTAACATTGTGCGGTCCTAGTCAATGTGGAAAAACATTTTGGATTTTACAATTACTAAATTATATTGAGACGATAACACCAAAAAGTACGAAAATAGTTTATCTTTATTCGATATGTCAACCCTTATACGATAAACTGCATACGATTTTGGAAGAGAAAAAATGAATTTCGAATTTATCGATTGTAATAAGGGTATACCCGATATTACAGATATATAAACACATTCGTCTGATAATACTTTAATTATTTAGACGATCTTATGTTAGTTGCTACTTCGTCAAAAGAAAATCTTGATAAAATTGATAATATTGCAACTCAAAATGTTCATCGTCGTAATGTAAGCGTAATGTTTACATGTCAAAACTTATCTTTCAGTAATGGTAAGTTGCGAAATTTACGTATCAACAGTCATTATTATATCATGTTTAAAAATTTAGGTGATTGTAGAAATATGTATACAATATGTGATAATAAGAAAATAAATATAAATTAATTTGAAAAAATATCAGCAGATATTAATAAACACCCCTATGGATATTTATTATTTGATAATTTTAATAAGGGGTATGATAATTGTAGAATAAGAACAAATATATTTCCTAAATGAAAAAAACATTGTATATGAATTGTGTTAAAAAAAATTTCGTCAATTTATAAATAAAGAACCTTTTTTTATTTTGTTGTCTTATTGCTATATAAAAAAAAAATAGCGTTGTCGTGTAAAAACAAACAAAATTCATAGAAGTTTTATCAACGAAAAAGAAAAAAAAATCAATACAATTAAAAGGGAAAAAATAAATTTGGAAAACGTTTTCTCGAGACGCAAAACATACCTATATTGATATTCCCATGCAAATGTATACTGGTGTAAAACGTATTGTAAGCGGGAAAAGAAGAAAAAGGAAAAATGTTACCCCTATGATACGAAAACGTAATAGGAGACAAAAAGGAGGATTTCTACCCGCTTTAGCTTTAGCCTCTATAGCGCTTTCACTATTGGGATCAATATTTAAATAAATAAAAACTAACAGACCTTTAAATTGTTTTATAAATATTTTAATTAAAATTTTGATTTATTAAAAGAACAACAACTTTGATTATTTGGTTTCTGTATTTCTATTTTATTTTTACATTTTTTATTATAGATGTTAACCATTACATTTCCTAGTATAACTATTTTACGTCCTAATTTAATATCATTAATTAATTAATTTTTATTTTTACTTTTAAATAACGAATATTGAGCTGTTTTTTGTTTTTTTTTACATTTTTCCATTTATTATATAAATAATAAAGACTCCAATTTCCACATACAACTGTTGCTCGGGATTGAAGTGGAATGTTTTGATCATAAACAAATGTCAAATTATTTCTTTCAGCATAAGTCATCCAATACGTTCGTTTATAAAAACTAACTTTTTGTGCAAAACTATCAAAAAATACATGTGTTTGTTTTTATCAAATAGCGACCCAATGCTGTCCCTTATCTTTTGACTCGTCTGTATTCCAAATCCAGCATGAAGGAAATTTTTTTCTTTCGGGAGATACATCTGCTGGATAAGCACCCAAAAAATATTTGTTTCAAAAAGCATTTATATTTGCTATTTTATTAATATCATCGGTATATAAAAATGTATTTAAAAAACATAAAACAGGAATCATTTTCTTCTTTTATCTATTGGTTAAAAAATAATCGAACTCCGGTTTTAAAGCACTAGCAAGTGTCGATCTAAAACTAGGTGATTGTGGTTGATGAGTAATCGGTAAAGATGAGTGATCGGGTTCATCATCGCGTCCCTCTTCATATTGTTGTCGAAGTTTTTAATTTCTTATATAAGTAACAGGCATTTTCATTTTTTTTAATTATTTTAAAACTTTAGAATGTTGTTTAGCTGTCAAATTATAATTTTGAATTTTCGATACATTGTGTGTTAAATCATCCATCATATCGTCGTAATTAACTTCATAGTTATTTAATCTTATTATATTCCCTGTTGTTTTAACATTTTTTTCTTTAAGAATTCTTTAATATATCCCTCACTTAGCACGCTAGGAAATTAATACCGCAAATTGGGCCACGAAAATGTCTCCAGTTCCCAGTAGTTGTTTTGACCGGATGTTGCGCGGTCATGAATAATGCTTGATCTGGAAAATGTTTACAAACTTTTGGGTGTTCATTCGGAAGACTGAGTCAAAGTCTTGTTTCGCCCTGATCATATCTAAAATCTCCTAACTCTTAGCTTTCGTTTACTATATTGAGGGTGCTGTTTCACATTATAATTTATGCGTTGTCTATGCATTTCGATGCCTATATTTGACGACACAGACAACTTCGCGGTACTTATAAGTTGGTCTAAACAGACGTATATATATTTTGTTCACTTGATTTACTGAAAAAGCGAAACCATAGAACCACAGAAGATGTGTTGTTCTTTCCTTCGAGCGCTTGCGAAGAACGTTTGGTAATGTATCTCTTGGTGAACATTTGTAACAAAATTTGTCAAATTTGCGGCGCGGGTGAAAGGTCGAAGAAGAGAGACGCTACTAGAAGAACGTTTACCACTATGCTACTAGCCTGCTTCGTAGGTAACTCTGTGTCTTTCTAGCAATGTGCGCATTATTTTGGGTGAAATTCTACATGGCGTTTAGCGGCATCAGTACTCATAGAGTTGCCTACAGAGGAGGCAAGTGGTTGATGTTCTTTTTGTAGCCTGTGTCTCTTGGTGTTGGATAATGAGGCATCACGTTTCACCCGCGACGCAAATTTGGCAAATTTTGATACAAATTTTCACCAAGAGATGCATTACCAAACGTTCTTCGCAAGCGCTCAAATGAAAGAACAACACAACTTCTGTGGTTCAACGGTTTCGCTTTCTTCAGTAAATCAATTAAAGACTATATATTTAACTCCGCTTTGGACCAACATATTTAACCACTTCACTGTTGTCTGGCGTCATATGCTGCTTGGAAATGCGAGAACGCGTGATAAATTAAACATGAAACAACGCGATCAATATACGAGACGAAAGCTAACAGATAGCAGACTTTGGATATCAGCGGGAGGTGGCAAAATTTAGATTCAGTCTTCCGAAAGGACAGCCAAAACATTGTAAACAATTTCCCGACAAGGCATGGATATGTCAGACCGAGCAATTTCAGGCAAAAAGGGAACTGGGGCTGGTGGCCCAATTTTCAACAATAATTTCCTGCCGTGTAGACTGCCATATGTATTTTCCACCTCTTTCGCTTCCTGTGGTTCTTCTTGTTGTTCATTAGCAGATGCTTCAGCTTTTTTTTTGCTTTTTTTTTTTTTAAAAGCCACTATATTTCTTCAGTTTGATTATTATTCTCATTATTTAATTCTTGCTCCATATTATCTTTACTTTCTAAAAATTGATATTCTTCTTTATTTTTAATTCTATGTAAAAAATGTTATTAACATGTTCTTTTTTTATTAATTCTAAGATTTCATTTAATTTATTAGGATCAACTAATTGTACTTTATTAATTCCACTCATTTTTTCTTCGTTTCTTTTATAATCAATTTGTAGGATTTTTCAAACACATGAATCAAACGAAGGATTTCACTTAATATAACTTTTAAATCTGTTTTTTTTCCATTTTATTTCGTACTACTAATATTTTATTATCTAAAATATTTTCTGATAAATCTTGAAGTTTTCTAATCAAATCATCATTAATTAATTTTTGTTTTGTAGCCATATTTGCTTTAATATACTTTTTTAAACATGGTAAGAAATCTCTTTTCTTTTTATTTTCTTTTTCTTTTTTAATTTTATTTAAAAGCAACAACGAATTTAAAATTTTGGTTGTTGTTCCTCATTATCATCTTCAGAAGAAGTAAATAATTATCACTATCACTATCATTATCTTCTTCTTCTTCTTCTTCTTCTTCTTCTTCTTCTTCTTCTGCTTCTTCTTCTTCTTCGACGTCTTTTTCTTTTTCTTTTTCACCTTTTTTTTTTTAATTCTTCTTTTTCTTCTTCTTCCACAACATATTTTCTTTTATTATTTTTTTCCATTTTTATCCAAAGTATGATATTATAGGATATATAAATATATGTTCACGCTTTAAACGAATTTGATTAATTATTTATTTTCTTTTATGATGTATAGTTTTTTCGATTATTTTTTAATTAATTAATTAATTAAATTAATTATTTTTTTTGTATTTTCATTTGGTCTTTCATTTTTTTTTAATAATTCCCTACGGTAATTGTTGTTCTTTACTTTTTTACTAAATGTCATGTAATAATCTTGCAGGTGTTTTTAAACCTATTTTTATTTAATTTCGAAACTCTCCTATATAAAGTAATACTCCAGCAGTAGTGTTTTGTGAAAAATTAAAATCAATGTTTACATTTCCTGAGGGTAGTGAAGATAATACACTGAGATGAGAATCTTTATTGCTTGTTAAATCAAATCCAAGCATTGCATATCCATTTTTAAAATAATTAAATGTAAACGGCATATGTTTATATTTTCGATTCAAAACATTGCGTAGATTTGAATAAGATTCTTCGGCAGATGTAATTTTCATAACTGTGTTATTATTTAGCGAAACACAAACATCAGAGTAGTTGGGCCATACAAAGTTAAAAATATTATTCGTATATGCACCATTCCAATTAGCGAGAGGTATAAAAACTATAAATAATCTTGTAGGACATGATCCGTTGAAAGCATCGACAACTTTATGATTCGTTCAACCTGGTAATATATTTTCGCTAATACAACTATAATTACTAGTATAATATTTACCTTCCATGTGTCTATCAACAAATGATGTATTTAATGCGATACGTAGTTGATCGTTGGCTTTAAAAAGCAGTTATTTTAATCTTTAAATCATCTAAATATAGTTCTGTATCGTCTAAACTTATCTACACCAGATAATAAAAAAGATTTTAACACTCTTGTTAAACGTAATTCTATTTTAAATGCTGAAGGAATAATAATTTCGCCACCACCATCGCTAAATAATGAGGTATCAATTGTATCAATTATTGTTTTGACTTGATTTTCAGCACTTAAGCATACCCACCAACATTAACAACATCCACACCATCGTCAAAGCCAACTATACTATCCATTTCCCCAGCTGTATCAAGATGAGAAAAATTAATATCTTTACTTGCATCGTATTTCGGGTTTTTTTTCACGCGTTAATATTTAATATATGAAGCAATATGAGACATATTTCCCGAAGTAGTAACTAAAGTACCGTTCATTTTTAATTATTTTGTTTTCCACATTGTTCGAAGAGGTAACGCTACAATTGATTTCCCACCAGCACCAGCATTGCCAGCAATAGCGCCAGTTGTTTTATGTACTCCATTTTAGCAAAAATTTGGGCATCCCTTGTTTTTAAGACACCGACTGCGTTTCCAAGTCTTGTAAACGATACCACTATTGCAGTCGGGTATTTAGGTGTTGGTACAATCTCACATTCAGCAAATTAAATAAATATATTATTGTAGGGTTTAGAAATAAATAATTGTAAAGGTGCTGAAAATAATACATCGTGTTGTTCAACCTCTTCCACTGCTTTTGAATTCATTTTTTTAACGTTAATCTTTAATATTTTTCCGACTGTATCCAACACCTGGGGTAAAAACATTCCTAATGCCATTCCTGCACCAAAAGCACCACCTTTTTGTATTTTTTTCTTTTACCGTATAATCTAGACTTTCTTTTTTTTTATTATAATATTTCTTCGCTTCATTTTTTTTTTTTAAATAACCTTAGAAGACAATTTTTTTTAAGAAAGATAATATGTTTATTTTACTTTTAACTTAATTTATAGTTTACCGTTTTTTCCTTTTTTAAAACAAAAAAACAACAATTAATTGATATTTTGTAAAATTGAACGTAATACATCTGGATCAATTTTTCTTTTTTTTGCTCCTTTATTTGTTACAATTTTTTTTTTGATAATCAGGGTTTAAAGTATGAGGTTGTCCAATATTAGAATTTAATAAAATATCATCTTGAGTAGGGTTTTTTGATCTTTTTCACGTTTTACATAAAAATAGTTAGAAGAATAATTTTTTCCTTTACATTTTCCAGTAAGTATATTAAAATATTCAGCAGATGTTAAATTGTTATTCATTATTTTTCTTCAAATAATTTTATATTAATTATTATATTTTCAGCAGTCAAAATGACGTCGTCGTCACTACCATATGAAAGTGAATGTATTCTTGAGCTTCTGCGGTGTTTCTTTTAAGCAAAACATTAGGAAATATTTCTCTTTCCATTTTTAAGTTGTGTAATATTTGTTTATTCTCATCTATATCATATTTAAATAAAATTCTTTTTTCAAACAATAACATTTGTTGGCCATCAAATTGTTTATCTTTTAATTTTGTTTTTTTAACATTACTACACTACCATCGTTTATTTTATGAGTTATTGGATTTTGATTTATTACTGCCCAGCTAGCACAATCACGTTGTGACAACGTTGTGTGAACGTTCGCCCAACGTCCCCTGAACGTTGTGATACAAGGTTGTGGGAACGTTTTTTTATGGACTCCCACAAAAATAACGTAATAACGTTAGGAATAACGTTAAAATCCAACGTTCGTACAACGTTCGTACAACGTTCACACAACGTTCCAGCAACATTGGAATTAATGCTTCAATCTCATATTACATCTACTATAACTTCAGATAAACAGGAAGACGTTTTATATAAAAAGCGAGACAAATAGTCGATCTTTTTAACCAACTTTGTGCGTTTTCAAAGTTGATCACAAATGGATTTCATGTGTACGTTGATCTTTTAAAGAATTACTCAAACGAACGAATGCATTTCAAGAGATATTTAAGATGAAAGTAGACCTGAAATAGAGCTACAATCTCATGAGAATCTCTTGTTATTTTCATAAACTGAACATGCACGCTACAAAAACGAATTATATACCATGTTTAATAATATTTCCCTTTATTTGCTACCATATGGTAAAAAACCATTTCGTGTTTAACATATTACATGAAATTCATAGACAGAGAAATAATACAGACAGCGAAATAAATATAAATATAAATATAAATAAAAATATAAATACTAGAATATGTTGTGTCCAGTACATGCAAAGTGCTCGATCCGCAATCGGTAGGGCGAGTTATAAAAGTTTATAATATTCAAAATTTCTCTGCTATCAGGCAAGATCGCACATACAATCGTAGAATAATTACATTGGGGCACAGCGGATGTAAGATGACTTTTATGCGCACGCTCATTATCTTTCAAATATGCCCTCCCCTCACCCCTCCGATCAATGTTGTGAGCGAAATTCGGTTTGCCAGCAGTCGGAAAAGTTAGTTGTAAATCAATATAGATTGGTGGGAGGTGAAGTGGGAGGTGGGGAGCGAGGAAACAATGTGATTTATCTCACGGTAGTAAAACAATGAAAACGAAGCTATTTGATGCTTTAGTGTCCCAATGAATTATTCTATGATTAGCGTGAAATTCCGAGTAGCAGAATATATAAGTGGAGATACAACACTGGATAGCATTATTCTTGTGCATTTTTGCGATCCTAAAAAACAAGAAAAATAAACTTTAAGACAACACAAATGACATGACTAATTTACATACACAGCTAGTAATCTTGCAGGCTTGTTGCAAGATCCGTTCGCTGCAGGCTTGCGGCAAGTCCATTATCAAGTTGTAACAATGTTGTTAATTTCATCAAACTGGAACAGGTTTGAGCACAAAAAGCTTGTTGAAACTCATTGTTGGCAAAGTCACAGCAACTTTTTGAAACAATTTGCAACAGACTTACTGATAAAGACAAATAAATATCTAACAGTATAAAGATTTAGCATAATATGCATTCACTCTTACAGATAAAGACAAATAAATATCTCACAGCATAAGATTAATAGCATAATATATGCCTTCACTCTTACCGATAAAGACAAATAAATATCTCACAGTATACATATTTAGCATAATATGCATTCACTCTTACAGATAAAGACAAATAAATATCTCACAGCATAAAGATTAATAGCATATTATTTGCCTTCACTCTTACTGATAAAGACAAATAAATATCTCACAGCATAAAGATTTAGCATAATATGCCTTCACTCTTACAGATAAAGACAAATAAATATCTCACAGCATAAAGATTAATAGCATAATATATGCCTTCACTCTTACCGATAAAGACAAATAAATATCTCACAGCATAAAGATTAATAGCATAATATATGCCTTCACTCTTACCGATGATAAAGACAAATAAATATCTCACAGCATAAAGATTTAGCATAATATGCATTCACTCTTACTGATATAGACAAATAAATATCTCACAGCATAAAGATTAATAGCATAATATATGCCTTCACTCTTACCGATAAAGACAAATAAATATCTCACAGCGTAAAGATTAATAGCATAATATATGCCTTCACTCTTACTGATAAAGACAAATAAATATCTCACAGTATAAAGATTTAGCATAATATGCATTCACTCTTACAGATAAAGACAAATAAATATCTCACAGCATAAATATTAATAGCATCATATTATATGCCTTCACTCTTACCGATAAAGACAAATAAATATCTCACAGTATAAAGATTTAGCATAATATGCATTCACTCTTACAGATAAAGACAAATAAATATCTCACAGCATAAAGATTAACAGCATATTATATGCCTTCACTCTTACTGATAAAGACAAATAAATATCTCACAGCATAAAGATTAATACCATAATATATGCCTTCACTCTTACCGATAAAGACAAATAAATATCTCACAGTATAAAGATTTAGCATAATATGCATTCACTCTTACAGATAAAGACAAATAAATATCTCACAGCATAAAGATTAATAGCATATTATATGCCTTCACTCTTACTGATAAAGACAAATAAATATCTCACAGCATAAAGATTAATAGCATAATATATGCTTTCACTCTTACCGATAAAGACAAATAAATATCTCACAGCATAAAGATTAATAGCATAATATTTCCCTTCACTCTTACCGATAAAGACAAATAAATATCTCACAGCATAAAGATTTAGCATAATATGCATTCACTCTTACTGATAAAGTCTGATATAGACAAATAAATATCTCACAGCATAAAGATTAATAACATAATATATGCCTTCACTCTTACCGATAAAGACAAATAAATATCTCACAGCATAAAGATTAATAGCATAATATATGCCTTCACTCTTACCGATAAAGACGAATAAATATCTCACAGCATAAAGATTAATAGCATAATATATGCCTTCACTCTTACCGATAAAGACAAATAAATATCTCACAGCATAAAGATTAATAGCATAATATATGCCTTCACTCTTACCGATAAAGACAAATAAATATCTCACAGCATAAAGATTAATAGCATAATATATGCCTTCACTCTTACTGATAAAGACAAATAAATATCTCACAGCATAAAGATTAATAGCATCATATATGCCTTCACTCTTACCGATAAAGACAAATAAATATCTCACAACATAAATATTTAGCATAATATGCATTCACTCTTACTGATAAAGACAAATAAATATCTCACAGCATAAAGATTAATAGCATAATATATGCCTTCACTCTTACCGATAAAGACAAATAAATATCTCACAGCATAAAGATTAATAGCATAATATATGCCTTCACTCTTACTGATAAAGACAAATAAATATCTCACAGCATAAAGATTAATAGCATCATATATGCCTTCACTCTTACCGATAAAGACAAATAAATATCTCACAACATAAAGATTTAGCATAATATGCATTCACTCTTACTGATAAAGACAAATAAATATCTCACAGCATAAAGATTAATAGCATAATATATGCCTTCACTCTTACCGATAAAGACAAATAAATATCTCACAGCATAAAGATTTAGCATAATATGCATTCACTCTTACTGATATAGACAAATAAATATCTCACAGCATAAAGATTAATAACATAATATATGCCTTCACTCTTACCGATAAAGACAAATACATATCTCACAGCATAAAGATTTGGCATAATATGCATTCACTCTTACTGATAAAGTCTGATATAGACAAATAAATATCTCACAGCATAAAGATTAATAACATAATATATGCCTTCACTCTTACCGATAAAGACAAATAAATATCTCACAGCATAAAGATTAATAGCATAATATATGCCTTCACTCTTACCGATAAAGATGAATAAATATCTCACAGCATAAAGATTAATAGCATAATATATGCCTTCACTCTTACCGATAAAGACAAATAAATATCTCACAGCATAAAGATTTAGCATAATATGCATTCACTCTTACTGATAAAGTCTGATATAGACAAATAAATATCTCACAGCATAAAGATTAATAACATAATATATGCCTTCACTCTTACCGATAAAGACAAATAAATATCTCACAGCATAAAGATTAATAGCATAATATATGCCTTCACTCTTACCGATAAAGACGAATAAATATCTCACAGCATAAAGATTAATAGCATAATATATGCCTTCACTCTTACCGATAAAGACAAATAAATATCTCACAGCATAAAGATTAATAGCATAATATATGCCTTCACTCTTACCGATAAAGACAAATAAATATCTCACAGCATAAAGATTAATAGCATAATATATGCCTTCACTCTTACTGATAAAGACAAATAAATATCTCACAGCATAAAGATTAATAGCATCATATATGCCTTCACTCTTACCGATAAAGACAAATAAATATCTCACAACATAAATATTTAGCATAATATGCATTCACTCTTACTGATAAAGACAAATAAATATCTCACAGCATAAAGATTAATAGCATAATATATGCCTTCACTCTTACCGATAAAGACAAATAAATATCTCACAGCATAAAGATTAATAGCATAATATATGCCTTCACTCTTACTGATAAAGACAAATAAATATCTCACAGCATAAAGATTAATAGCATCATATATGCCTTCACTCTTACCGATAAAGACAAATAAATATCTCACAGCATAAAGATTTAGCATAATATGCATTCACTCTTACTGATATAGACAAATAAATATCTCACAGCATAAAGATTAATAACATAATATATGCCTTCACTCTTACCGATAAAGACAAATAAATATCTCACAGCATAAAGATTTAGCATAATATGCATTCACTCTTACTGATAAAGTCTGATATAGACAAATAAATATCTCACAGCATAAAGATTAATAACATAATATATGCCTTCACTCTTACCGATAAAGACAAATAAATATCTCACAGCATAAAGATTAATAGCATAATATATGCCTTCACTCTTACCGATAAAGACGAATAAATATCTCACAGCATAAAGATTAATAGCATAATATATGCCTTCACTCTTACCGATAAAGACAAATAAATATCTCACAGCATAAAGATTAATAGCATAATATATGCCTTCACTCTTACCGATAAAGACAAATAAATATCTCACAGCATAAAGATTAATAGCATAATATATGCCTTCACTCTTACTGATAAAGACAAAGAAATATCTCACAGCATAAAGATTAATAGCATCATATATGCCTTCACTCTTACCGACAAAGACAAATAAATATCTCACAACATAAATATTGAGCATAATATGCATTCACTCTTACTGATAAAGACAAATAAATATCTCACAGCATAAAGATTAATAGCATAATATATGCCTTCACTCTTACCGATAAAGACAAATAAATATCTCACAGCATAAAGATTAATAGCATCATATATGCCTTCACTCTTACCGATAAAGACAAATAAATATCTCACAACATAAAGATTTAGCATAATATGCATTCACTCTTACTGATAAAGACAAATAAATATCTCACAGCATAAAGATTAATAGCATAATATATGCCTTCACTCTTACCGATAAAGAGAAATAAATATCTCACAGCATAAAGATTTAGCATAATATGCATTCACTCTTACTGATATAGACAAATAAATATCTCACAGCATAAAGATTAATAGCATCATATATGCCTTCACTCTTCCCGATAAAGACAAATAAATATCTCACAGCATAAAGATTTAGCATAATATGCATTCACTCTTACTGATATAGACAAATAAATATCTCACATCATAAAGATTAATAGCATCATATATGCCTTCACTCTTACCGATAAAGACAAATAAATATCTCACAACATAAATATTTAGCATAATATGCATTCACTCTTACTGATAAAGACAAATAAATATCTCACAGCATAAAGATTAATAGCATAATATATGCCTTCACTCTTACCGATAAAGACAAATAAATATCTCACAGCATAAAGATTAATAGCATAATATATGCCTTCACTCTTACTGATAAAGACAAATAAATATCTCACAGCATAAAGATTAATAGCATCATATATGCCTTCACTCTTACCGATAAAGACAAATAAATATCTCACAGCATAAAGATTTAGCATAATATGCATTCACTCTTACTGATATAGACAAATAAATATCTCAAAGCATAAAGATTAATAACATAATATCCCTTACGAAAAAATCCTATAGGATCCTATAGGAATTCCTATAGGAAATTTAGATTCCTATAGGAATTCCTATAGGATGTAAATATTCCTATAGGAATTTCTATAGGATGTAAATATTCCTATAGGAATTCCTACAGACTATGTATATTCCTATAGGAATTCCTATAGGATGTAAATATTCCTATAGGAATTCCTATAGGATGTAAATATTCCTATAGGAATTCCTATAGGATGTAAATATTCCTATAGGAATTCCTACAGACTGTGTATATTCCTATAGGAATTCCTATAGGATGTAAATATTCCTATAGGAATTCCTATAAGATGTAATTATTCCTATAGGAATTCCTATATGATGTAATTGTTCCTATAGGAAGTATATAGGACTATATAATATATGTATATTCCTATAGTATATGTATATTTAATTTGAATACTGTATAATTATTATGATCCTGTATAACACTATACATGTAATACAATATATGTTTAAGTACATCACATTAACATAAAAATTACCTTTTTACAAAGGAAAGTAAATGTTTTATTTATAAAGTTTGCATTATAAGTAAATGTAAAATAATGCTAATATATTTTAAAATTGCTATAGTATAAAAAATTATAATACAAAATTTTCTTAAGCCCAGCATACACTAGAGAAAGTTTCTGAAACAAGTTACCGAAACACGGTTTTCAGAAACAAAAGTTTCTAGTGTATGTCGAAAAGTTTCCGAAACTTTGTTTCGTAAACAAAGTTTCCCTGATTAGAACACTGTTCTATTTAGGGCCGGGACTGGACTATGTTCTATTTTGTGAAACAAGTTTCTGAAACTTTTAGGAAACTGTGTTTCAGAAACTTGTTTCGGAAACTTGTTTCAGTGTATGCTGGGCTTTAGACTTTAGAAATAATGCCATATTAATATTACTATATGTATTCAAAGTTTCAGTATAATACAGGAAAATATTCTCAAAGGTATAAACATTATAATACATTTTAACAGAGGGTATAAATTAAAATAAAAAGCAATACTAATAACGACAGCATAAGCTAATTATGAGTAATTATGAGGCCTGTACGATAAAATTGTTTTATGCATGCAAACAACAGGTCAAGGTTGGTTAAATGCTTTTTTGCATGCATGACTGCATAAAAATCTCAATATAAAATTGTGTATATGACCAAATTAAACTGTTTCTCTAATCTATTTCAGCATGTAGGCCGGTTTAAATATGTACCATATTATTGGAGCCATCATTTTCAGTATTGCCTTCGTTACATTAAATTATTTAATACATTAAATTATTTTACAATTATTAATTATCATTTATGTGATAAGGAAGAAGACAAAAGTATTGCTTTCTTTCCAAGCTTAAAGAAATGCACTTTTTCCTAATCTGATAAGGATAAACTGCTACTTGCATTCCAGAATGCTCTACTTCTAGCAAAAAAAAACTATTTACATTGAAGTCGGCATCTCTAAATAATGGTCTGCCTTTTACAGCCATTGGTTGTATTAATATAACACTATAGCTAACACAGTTGCAGTATTGAAGCTCTGCTGTGTCACATGAACATTCAGGCTTAATTAACAGAAGACCTACAATAACGCCATACTTATACTGTTGGTGTTCAAATGTTATATTATGGTTGATATGCCTTTTGGATCTAACATAATCCACACTTGAAAACAACTTTTTATTGGCAACAAATCTTGAGTACAAAACTCCACAGTTATTTGTCACAGTTACTCCCAATAAAACTTGCACTGCAAGCACTTGTGATGCTGTAAGCTGAACAGCTTTTTCTTTTCCAACACCACGAACTCCTTCTGAAAGTGTGACATCACTGCCAGTAGAGTTTACATCTCCCAGTTTCTGGAATAGGTTATGGACAGCTGGACTAGATTCCACATTGATGCATCCCTTGGCCAGTACAGGAATCTTTTTTGAAAGTGTATAGAATTCTACAATTTGCTTTGGGACATGTTGCGTCCCATGAAACATTTTATTCAATGAGTGGTTGTTGGACTCAAACATGAATGCTGCAGATGACCACAAGGGACCACAATCTCTAACTGAATGAGCAAGGTGTACCAACTGATGAACATTAAATGAACAACACTTTAAACCATACAATTCTTCAACTTGAATTACAAATTTAGTTAAACAAACCTGAAATAAAGTAAAACACTTGTTAACACATATACATTATATATAATACATAATACATAGGATAAAGTGGAACACTGGTTAATACATACGTAAGATAAAGAGAGACACTGGTTAATACATACATACTACAGGATAAAGTAATTAGTTAAACAAACCTCAGCAGAATTAATGGCATCATCTGTGATCGAATCACCTAGAAGGCAGTACACACCATACACAAACAAGAAGAAATGCTTCAGGTTTTGTGAAGGTAGTATACCATGGAGAACAACAAGACTATAAAAAATAAAAGCTCTCCACTCTGATGCCTTCCAATAGTTTCGATCAGCTATTGATCTTGGTGCACGGCTGATTTCCCCTGGAACATCAATGGCCTGCAGTCGGGTGTTGATGTCTTGCTCTCTTCTACCAATGTAGAAACTCTTCTCGTGCTGCCTGCTATCCATCCACATATTAACAAACTGACGGGTGACGCCCAAGCAAACACAGTGCATGAAGTCGACAGCAACACCTCTCACCTGGTTAAATGTGGGAAGAATTCCAATTACAGATGGCCCTTTAACCCCTTTCACATCTTCACCTTTCCGGATTGCTTTAAGGCTGTGGTGTAGTTGCTTTTCAGCTGTCCGCATCTTTGGAGGGCCTCTGTAAGGGTAGTACCTTGTTGGAGGACCGCCATTGCTGATGGTTTCGCCAGGAAATTCACACCAGTCACATCCATGTTTTCCATTGTACTGCTTACAGTTTTTTGACAATTGCTCGTGCTGGTGAATCTGCACAAAGAACATGTGCAAAAACCTTTCTTGGCTGCTGTTCATCTTCAAATGTAAACCCACTTGTTTCCAGATGCTTGCAGTCTTCAATGAATGGCTTTAAAAATGTGTTCATAGCAGGCTTTTTAGTACCAAACCAGAGTCCGTGGAGGAGGATATGCTTTTCACGCAGATGTGGAGGCAGTTCGTTTATTGCCCTCTGGATTGGCCAAATCGAATAGTTTGAAGATTCAAAAACAGAAACCCCATCGGTGTTCCATGTTAACGATAAGTCGTTGTGGGAGAAATTATGATGTTCTACTAACTCGTGGTATAGTTTTGCAGAAGTAATGTCTGAAATGGTCCCTGCAGTATTTCTGTTGTCAGGAATGGTGTGGTTTGTCAAATATGGTCTGAGCTTGTCATCACTAAGCAAATCTTTAATCTGACTTTCCATTGACAAATACAAAAAATAATTGCCATTTTTAGTACATTCTGCAGCACTAAATCTTTCATTGCAAGATTCACAATTTCGTTCAGCAGTGCTCACACCAAGGTAAAATAAACACGATGGACAATAATAGTGAATCTGAAAGAAAGAAAAAACATTAATAATCAAATAGACCATTTGATAAGTAAAATTATTGTTATCAATTTATAGTCGGACATGGTGTGTGATAATTAATTTCCAATGGTATTTTTGCACCACAATACAGTCTGTGATAATTACCTCAAATACTCCAGTATCAATTGCTTTGAAGAATTTATACTTTGTAGAGGGTATTGAATCCGGCAGAAGAACATTCAGCAGAATCAACAGATCTTTAAGTGCCTCGTGTGTCAGATGATGTCTGGTTATATAGGACAGAACAAGAAGAAGACATTCTGCTGTTGTGACAGTTGCTCCTTGAAACAGAGGGTTTCGGTTGAGTAAGCTTGCCTGTTGAGTCAACAAAAAATTTAGGTTTAATGCTGAATCATAGGAATCTCCCTTTCACAAGTAAAACTACAATGTACCTGTTGTTACACCCCCACCCCTGCACGCTACGCCCCTTGTAACCTGGGCTCTCAGTCACTGGGTTGAGACTAATGAGTCATTCTCCCTCCTTGTAAATGCCCCAACCAAAAAACCACAGGGTATCCCGGGTGTAATCAAGCTAGTCCTTGTAAACAGGACACATCTTCTAACTTTATTGGCATAATTATTATCTTAAGCGAATTTTCAAACATTTCAACTAAACCGACATACTCTACCCAGTTATGATAATATTGTGTATGTGTTCGTGAAAATGCCAACAAATTGTCCAATAGATTTGATAGAAACCTACTGTTATAGTTATGTATTAAGTCGAGTAGAATAATATTGGAAATTATATATATATATTATTACACGGTGGCCGGCGCGAAGATATGAATTTTATCTTCTAGTCGTGGAAGCAATATTTTATATACGAATGAGCGAAGTCAATGAGTAAACTATTGTTTTCACCACAAGAAGATAAAATTCATATCTTCAAGCATCCATGTAATGTTCTTTTTATTATCTCGAAACAACACGATTAACATTCAATTCGGTTAGTCACGTGGTCGATATCTTCACTAGTGAATTAAGATATGAAAAATATCTCTGAGTCACTGTATATTTCCCAGTATATCACTCACTTCCATATAATATATATTTTCTCATACAGGGTTTGCAACCTTTTAAGGGTTGGTTTTGATGTAAGGTACAGCCCCACCTTTTTTGACTTGGGAATTGTTAGTTAGAGTGGACAGTTATTCTATAATCTAAGCCTAATTAATTATCAGTAATGTCATAAGGAAGTGGGCAAAAGTACTGCTTTCCTTCTAAAGTTAAGGAAATACATTTTTTTCTGATCTGATTAGGATAAACTGCAGTGATAGCCTGCGGTGATAGCCTCGTTGTAGAGGAGCCAATCAAATTGCAAGATAGCTCATATCCTACTAGTAGCTATATATATAATAATTATGTATATACCTGATCATTGAAAGGCATCCCGGCAGCACACTGATAATCTTCTTCTTCGGTATCATCAATCACATCTCCATCCCCTAGTGATATTTCCGTTTCCCTTAGATCCTGTCAACAGAAGTAGTTTTGTAATTATTATTTAAATTCAAATGGAGTGATTATAGAATGTGTCCACTTTTGAACGTCTATTTTCATCTAAAAATAAGTGAGACGACAGACATTTCAAAACATTTAAAACAAAAATATAAAGGTTAAATCAAACAAATATGGTAATCTTTATCGAATTGGACGAGTAGTTTTAGAGAACGAAGCAATTCTTTTAGGTAGATTTTAGGCAATTTGTCAATGTTTACGTAAAAGGTATAGGCTAATGGCAATCATTTATATAAAATATTTAGCACGTGACACTATGACCAATGTCTGAAAGCACTATATATCACTAAAAATGCATCAAATGGACCCACCTGAAAATCACTGTCATCTGTATCTTCTCCATCGTTTATTAAGTCAGCTTCGTCTGCGAAATTTATCACAGGATTTGCTTCTCCCTCGGATTCAGGTTCAGAGTTATTATTAATGACAACATCGCCATGATAATTAACGTCCTCGTCAACTTCCGCAAAACGCCGTTTACGTCTCTCATACAAAGTAGATTTCGGAACTGCCACAGTTGTGTCTACCTCATATTGCTTATATGGCCCCCTGAGAGGCATTATGTTTAAACAAATGCAATTCGAAGATGTATAATTTTCTATGAAATTGTCGAGAGAGACTGTCTGTGGCACTGTGCTCTTATATTTTTCGAGGACAATATGATAATAAATTATGATAATATATATGTTCACTTATTTGCTGGATTTTAATTGGTCAGTTCGGTCAGTTCTATGGCAACGCATCCAGTGGTAACCAATCATGAAAGCATCCGTATTTTATCCCAGCATACCGTGCCAGCACGATAATTGTCGCGCTGTATTCAAAATTTCAAAGTGATATTTGATTCTTCAGCGTCAGTACACAGTGTCTGGTCAGATCCAACAAGAGTTCTTTTAGATTTTGTGAATTTATCTCGTTTGTAAAATGAAGTTTGCGTTATTCGAGTTTTGCGAAGACACACTGTTAATTTTAGGGTGTTAATTTAGCACCAAAAGTGGTGTTAAATAAAAAGGTACAGAATAGCACCTTTTGGGGTGCTATTTTAACACCTCTATTTAAGGTGTCAATTTAGCACCTTGCGAAGTGCTAAAATAGCACCATTTTTGGTGTCATAATAACCCGGATTTAAGTGTTATTTTAGCACTTACGCCTTAGTGTTAATATAGCACTTGATTATGGTGCTATTTCACCACCATAATATCCTAAAATATATGCATAAAAATATGTATATTATCTACTTTATACTATCTATCCAATGAGCGAGTGTATGTTTATGAGCTAATAGTAATGTTCAATTCTTTAATAAGTTTTTGCACAGAAATCCTTTTCTTCGCTTCTTGACGGCCGACTCAACATAATAGCCTCCAAGAAGGCATAAACATTCGATACACGCCTTACAAAAAAAACCTTTAGGAATTCCTATAGGAACTTAACTATAAATTCCTATAGGATCCCATTGGAAATTGGCCCGTGACCCTATAGGATCCTATAGGATCCTATACAAAATCCATATTGGAGATACTACAGGTATATACGGTAGATATCCTGCCAATTACACAAATTGAAAAGCAACAATTGAGACAAAAATGTTAGTTAACCAAATGATTTATTCAATTAATTTCTACAGGAATAAAAACTTACAATTTCAATAAAGTTAATTGATAACTCCAGTAAAAAATCCCATTTTGATAAAAAATCCCATTTTGATAAACAACCTTAGGGAAACCCATACATAATTGGCCGGGTTGGAGTTTGAACTGCCATGACCTTATATAGTATAATATATGGTATACTAGTCTGACGCTTACTGCTTGAGCTACAAGTCAAGTTGGAAGCAGGTGGAATGCTGGTACTTGGGTTTATGATATTTTGAAATTATACATCAAGACATTTCTACAACAGTATAACAAATTCACAAGTTGTAAATAGAAATGCAAATGACTATTGTGGTTTTAGCCTGATGTTAATTCAGCATACCATTATTATTTCACTGATGAAGATGATGCTCTCATATTAGTGACCATATTATATGGTCACTAATATGAGAGCATCATCTTCATTCAGTGATATATGCTCTAGTATTTGACAATTAAATACATTCATAATAATGGTCATAGGTATATTGTGGTACTTCAGGAAAATACTGGTTTTTATTTCATGATGTTAATTTTTAATGACAAGTGAACACTGAGTTTGCTTATATGGTATACAAGCTGGTACGTTTCAAGCAAATGCCCTTTGTCAGAGAGATGTTTTTCTGTGATGAAGGACCTTTTATATTTTTATTTGTGTAAGCAAATTCAATGTTCTCTTGCCATTAAAACAAGTATTTTCCTGAAGTACCATAACACACCTATTACCATTCTTATTGCACACTTTTATTGTACTATTGAGTTTGCTTGAAATACATGCTTACTTTTAGTCTAATAAAAGTTTGAAAACTACAGGTCTACATAATAAAATCTATGTTGTTTGTCACATAGACTAAATGTCACTTTTATAATGTTTATATGCTTGAGCATCCCATTAAAAGGGGGAGCAATGTCTTGTGGCATTCATCCCTATCTTGTTTTGCTTTGGATAGTCAAAATCTAACAGGTAGAAAGATGCCAAAAACCCCACAGTAGCTTCCTTCATATCTCTAACATCAGTTTTGAATAAGATCCTTTTTTCCACAATTACATTACATATACAAAATATTTATCAAATACCAGCACTGGTACATTCCCCACTTGTTTTGTACTCCATGTATCTAATCTGGATCTTCATAATCCTTAAAAGAAACAAATATTAGTTTAGTACTGTAAATAGAAACAAAAGATTTTCTAATTATATTTTAATATCATACAATGTCTAGGAATGAGTTGTGTTAGAACCTGGATGGAAAACAAAACTAACTACTTTTCCAAACGTGCAGACATTAAATGTTTTGTTATATTATATAAATCTATTCAGACAACAAAACATCACAAAACATACTTATCCAGTACCGTACTAATTAAAATTTGTCCATTTTTTAAACACAATTTTGTTGAAGGGACAGTAAGATGAAAATCATACATCCCAATTTTGCATTTTGCTTAGAAGTACTCTCAAAATGATGACGAATAGCATGCTCGCTTGTTGTCAATATCTCATCTTATTGTAGAAATATCCTAGTTTTTGAAAGATGCAAATGAGATACCTTGCAACATAATCTGCACAAAAAGAAAAACTAAATGAGTAATACAGTGATGGATCCAGCTTGATCTGGTAGGGGTGCTAGTGAAGTGAGAGCCTGAGGCGTGGGGCATGACCGAGGCAGGGTGGAGTGCCCCTGAGGCAGCTACAGCAGGGGTATGGTGGAGCAAAGCCCACCAGAACATTTTTTTTATACCTATTAATACCTATGAATCATATGATAGCTAATATATGAATCATAGGGGGCTTTCCATTTACACGGTCAGACTGGTTAGTCTGGTCAGAATGGACCTCCTCTTGATTAGGCCCACATTTTCCGGGCAGACCAGCCGCACTCCTCAAACATATCGTGTTCCATTTAGCAAAATATTGCCGGACAGACCGGTCTGACCGTGTAATTGGAAAGCCCCAATATATCTACTGTATGAATCATATGATAGCTATGATACCTAAAAACTGAATTTGACAAAGCAATTGGCACCCTCACTGCACCCCCATTGGCCAAGGCCAGGGGGTGCATATACCCCCCTGTAAATCCATCACTGGAGTAATATACCTAGTATACTTAGGATTCTCTCTCAAGGCATCTCATTTGCATTTAAAGAAAATATTGACCAAGCCAGAACACCATTCTTCCTTATTTAATAATGTGAATAAAGTACAGTTTTAGATGGTAATTTAACATAAATAATGGTAGGCTGAAAACCAAGGTAAGATGATCTAACCATTGAGTCTAGGATGGAGTACCGTACTGCTACATGTTAATGTTTTAAATTTGTCAGAGTGTACACAGTCTTTGACAAACTGAAAACATAAACAGGTACCCAGGGATGTAGCCACGCTGGGCGGTGCCGGGCGGGCCACCCGGCACAAACTTTAAACGCCCGGCACTCGCCATAATTTTTTCAACACTGCCCGGCACCTTTTTTAACCTAAACATGAATATACAGATTTCATGCAACATATATCCTTGTAATTCAATACAAATAATTCAACGAGCTACGAGATAAAGTACCGAAATTAGCGTAAACAAGCAAAAATTCACACGATTCTTATCCGCCATTCCTGACAAAGACCTGTTGCTAAGTAGCCATAGTCTTAACCGCTGTAAAGTTTATAAATTTGACTGTGGGTTCAGAAATGGTCTGAAAGTCCAAAGTCTAGGCCAAATCGTTCGATTTTGAGAGGGAAATGATAGAAATTATCGCAATTCGAACTTGCTATGGAAAGAAGCATAAAGCAACAGGGAAACGAAAGCTTCCAAATTATTGTGGAAAAAAACAAAAAATCAAAGCATGCAGTTTTACTTAATTGTGGAAAAGGGCAAACCGTGTCTAGTTTATGTGCACGGGAAAGGTTGAAGCCGTTCCTGTTTGAGATTTCTGGGCAAGGACCCCTGAACCGACCCCCCACCATTGTTCAAAGATCATAGTGAAAATTATATCTGGATATTTTTACCCGGCACTCATTTTTCGCTGGCTACATCCCTGGGTACCCCCAGTCAAGGAGTTGGTGAAGTCGGTGTACTGTGCACCCACTGAACACCCAGTTTTTGTCGGTAAGGAGAAAAAATTTTCAAATTATTTAAAAATCATACAGATTTTTGAAGGTATATACAGTACTTTATGTATATGCTCTTTCACAAGCATAATAAAAAATTTATTAGTTGATAAAATAAACTCAAACTTACCAAAATAAGCTAAATAAATTTTTCCAGCTGCTCTTATCTTAGTTTTATTTAAGCAGGAATGGCAACTTCATCTAGAAACAACCTAATTAAAATACAGAATTAGATAATGGTTGCAACCACTCAACCAATCCATGTTGAGTATTCCACTGCTCTATACCCATAGTGCTTTAATTCATGATTAGACAGGTTAATAGTGAACTCTATATAGTATATAGAGTCCACTAAAAGATATTTTGTTTTCTTTTGTCATAGCACAGTGGATTCTATATACTGTAGAGTTCACTAATGAATTCAATAAGTCAATGGTTCTGGTAAATGTGCGAGGCAAAAAATAAATAGTAACAGTTAAAATTACTTTGCGGTTTCAACCATTCTCTAAGATGGTTAGATAATGATCCCTCATGCTCTATGGGATACAGAGTCCCTCGAATTAGATAGAAGTACACTCGGGGCCTTCTAACTACTGTAATTCTTGGGATTCTATATCCCATAGAACACAAGTCTCATTAAACTATCTTGTTATGCAAATATATACAATAGTGATTATTATTAGTATTACGATACATGATGATCATCAAGTTCAAATCCTCAGAAAATGAATCCCAGACAGTTTCCTAAGTATTACTGGTATATAGTGAATTTTGCATATGCAGTGAATATAGCAATCAAACCAGTATATCATTGTGACCTTCGATCTCCATAAGAGTTTTGATATTAGAGCGTGTCACAGGCAATCAGACGGTTACAGGTTCAATCCCTGTCTGGGATATTTTCTAAGGATTTGAGCTTGACAATCATCCATGTATCGTCTAAGCTGGTTCACTTGGCACTTTGTTTGCCACATGCATTTTAATTCCATGAAAAATCAAAAATGTATAACTACTTGACAACCGGTATGCAATATCACATGAAGAAATATTTTGAGTAATGCCAAATGTTTGGAAGTTGAATTTATACATAAAAATTATGATAACAACACTTCTAAAAGCAATGCCATTACTCTCTGAATTTGTGCTTTTCAGCAAGGATTTAAATGACCTTAGAAATTCCCTTTTGTTGATTGTTGTTCATACTCTTAATCATTATCACAAACAAATAAAAGGTTATATAAACGGTTATTCCCGAATTTCCCGATAAATATTTGTATAACATACCGTTTTGTTTCCTGAGACCAGATAAAGGATGGGCTTTCTCGATCATTCAAATTATTTTGATTAATAGACACTTGATTATCCACATTTCAATTGAAAAATAACTCTTCTCACACAATGGAATACTCTAAGACAAAGGTTTTGATAAGATAAGTTCAGGACAACTATTTGATTTGCTTCAAACGTTCAGATGCATTTAGGAGCTATATAATATATTTATAGTAGATCAGAGTGAGACTTACCTTCGTCTTCGAACTTTGCTGAAAGCCTGAAAACGCATCACTGCCGTATTTACCCTCGCAGCCAGTATTTTGTAAGATCGACGAATAATTGATGATCAGCCACTTCTTTAGAATTGGTAACACAAAAAGCAATAAAGAATCCAAGACACAAACCACGAGAGATTCAAAATTTCAAATATGGCGCAGCAACATTAACTCGCTAGGACCTCTGGGAAATGTCCATATACCCTTCACCAATCCCTTCACAATCCCTATACTTCCCTGGAATCCCAGCCAAAACATTGCTAAAGATGCCACAGAAGGCTACCTGTGGAGGAGGCTAGTAGAAATTATATATAATATCAGCTTAATGTCAAGTTGAGCGAGCCAGTTATAAAGCTCTCCGGTGAGGGGGAGGGGATTGGGGCGAGCCGCTAGGCTAACTCGAATGACACCAAGACGACTCCGCGTCGCGTTTGCGCAATGTTTATTCACTTTCAGTTATATACCGGCGGTAATGAGTATGTTGAAATTGACTAAGAAATATGCTATTGTTACAAGTAAATTTCATTGTCGGTAATATTATTCTTGTCATCTTGATAAGAAATTCATATTTAATCTTGGTTAATTATTGATAAGAAAATATGTTCTCGTTTTAAGTAAAATCGATTTGTTTTTGTGTATGAATATATATTCTATTTTTCTGGGTAGGCTTTTACTTAATAAATGACAAAATATATAATAATTACATGATCAGGTTTTCTTATTTCGTGAATTTTTTATTATCTCAAAATAATTGTTTTTATGGAAATCTTATCTTTTTTAACATATTGTTTTTCTTGTAAATAAAATAATTTTCTTATTTCAAGAAAATATTTTCTTTAATAGTTTAAGAAAAAGGAAAATATTTCTTACTTTAAGAATTGTTTTTCTTATCAAGAAAATCATTTTCCTATTTTAAGAAATTGGAAAATCTCATTTAATTCTTATTTTAAGAATTTTTTCTTTAATTAAGAAAATTATTTTCTTGTTTTAAAGACTAATAATTCTTGAAATAAGAAACATTTTCTTAATAAGAAAATGACTTTTTGCTGTGTAAGATGCACAATTAAGTGAGATAGAAAATCGACCGAAGGCCCGACTGAGGGTCCAAGACAGCTAGTGAACTGATATATTCTTATAAACCAATGACCAAAATTTTAGGTGAAACTTCATATAAATCCCGAAATGACATCACAGACTATCGGTAGTAAAATTTGAAATTAAAATCGGCTGTTATTTTCAAAATAAAGCATTATAGCATTATGTTTTAAATTTGGGATATTTATATGAAACATCTGCTAAAATTTTGCTAAAAATATAATTTTTGTTCCTATAGGATCCTATAGGAATTCCTATAGGATGGGAATTTTCCTATAGGAATTCCGATTCAAATTCCTATAGGAAAGTTTGTTCCTATAGGACTCTATAGGAATTCCTATAGGATGGGGAAATTACTATAGGAAATCCTTAAGGATCCTATAGGATTTTTTCGTAAGGGGATCACCACCATAATATCCTAAAATGTATTTCCTTGGCACACAAACTGCAATAATATTTATAAAAATATGTATATTATCTATAATATATGTATAAAAAACTATAATATATGCATAAAAATATGTATATTATCTACTTTATACTATCTATCCAATGAGCGAGTGTACATTTATGAGCGAGTGTACGTTTATGAGCTAATAGTAATGTTCAATTCTTCAATAAGTTTTTGCACAGAAATCCTTTTCTTCGCTTCTTGTGGCCGACTCAACATAATATAGCCTCCAAGAAGGCATAAACATTCGATACACCTGGTGTGTATTCCATGTTTAATACATAACATGTACCAACGAGGAGTACCACTGCCATAGGTATTTGATTACTGGTAACTGAAGATAACTCCAGGAATATTTGTCCTTCTACAGCAATGAACAGGGGATCCATGTGGGGAAGATCTCCAGATCCAACAAACCTTGGGTAGGTTGTCTTGGAAACTTCTTCATCATTCGATTCATCGTCCTAAATATAAAAATCAAAACATTATTTATATGGCACAGTACATGGTTTACAAACATGATATTACCCTTGTTCCAGGCCTAGAACACAAAAGGGGTAGTTAAATACACTTTTAAAGTGGAGACCAAAGTCAAGGCTCAGACAAGGGCTCACAGACAGTTTATAAATAGCTTAACCCATTAACTGGCAGTACCCTACCACTAACAAGAAAAACACCCTGGTGTTTGACACAGTAAAACACTAAAGTAGGGCATGTCCGGGCACCTTGCCAGATAATGGGCTAAAAGCAATACGTTTTAACATTATATTTATTGTTAATTGCAAACACTTACATAACACATTTTTAGAAACAATAGTTCTGCTGCCTCCTTTAATACATCTTGTAAGATCAAAGCAGCCACTGTACTCTTTATCTCTGTTAAGAGAAAAAGAATATGAATTAAAAATGTGTTAATTCACAAGCAATTTGCTAGTACATGGGGGCTCTAATGAATGGTGGACCTAGGGAGGATAAGGCACCAAAGGTAAATTTTGGGAACAGGATACTTTGGGTTTTATATGCTCATGAAAAAGTAAGAATTATTTAAATTATGTACCTGGTTCTCTATCTGGCTCCTCGTCCAACAACCTCTCCATCATGCTTACCAGGGATTTTATGCTTCTTTTGGTGCACCCGGAAGCATACTTGATCATTTTCTTCACCAGCAATTGAAAGGTACTTGCCATATCACGAACCAACTTGTTATTATTTAAAATCCTTCCAAATTCTGCCTTCACTCCACTGCCACTCATCTTTTAGTTGTTCAATTTAACCAAACTTGCTTTGCGATCATATAAATAGCAATAAGTTACTAAGAATTGCGATATTTTTCCCAATTTACTTGTCTATAAAACTTCGCCGCTCCTTCATCGTCCGCCATTTTGAATGCGAAAAACGTGTTTATGTGGTGCTAATTTGACACCCAAAATTTAACTCTTGAAATGGGGCTATTTTAGCACTTTCACTTACAGGTAAGGTGTTATTTTAGCACCTTAAAAAAGTGTTAGATATCTAAGGTGCTAAATTAGCACTTTTATACCAACTCATGATTTTATGGTGTTAAATTGGCACCCAAATCGGTGCTAGAATAACACTTGTCATTTAGCACCACCACAAGGTGTCGAATTAACACCTATGAAGGTGCTATTATAACACTCTGAAATTAACAGTGCAGTAGTTGCGCTGTAGGTGAAAGTAACTGGATTGTCGACCAGGATGAAATATCTACCTTTAATAACGAAGATTGGCTGCCGGCTAAGGAAGTCTTGGTTAACTGGCCAGTGTCCAAGGAGTATTCAAAGTGGACCAATAAAAATGGAAAGTCTGCCCTTGAAAGCACATGTGAGACCAAAGTGTATGTTGTGCGAGTTTTGAAATTCAATGGTAAGTTATAATATGGTTATGTTTACATTCACACAAATGTTTATTTGCATTATGTTGATGGTCTAATCACACCACGCTTATATTCGTTCTGGCTTTTACTTGCATGCCGATATCAACATATGCCAGTATGTGTCTTGCAGTACTATAAACACTGAATATAAGATTGATATCTTGTTTATCAACCGCCTCACTTCCAGCATCAAACAAATTAGGATGGCAAAGATATCTTGGGGATTGCTTTTGCTTTTGAATTAAGGCGGCAAAATATTAATAATAAGCAATGCGTGAATATAAAGCAGGCTAATTATAATATATGAGTTACTTGGCTATACTGTTATTAGTTTGTCTGATGTATAATAATTTAATAGAAACAGTAACCAACAGACAAGTTAAAGAAATACTAAAACATAAGCTGTAATCTATTTTGTTATTATACATATATGAGGAAAATTTATGGTGAATACATGGTGTTGATAGTGTTGACATTTGAATTAATAATCTTATCCATTCACAATAATTTTATCCAATAGATCAATATGATATCATTCGCAAGCTAATGACTAGATATCTTAGTACTGGTACCACGCAAACGCCAATAAGAGGGAGAGGAAAAAGAGAAAGCAAGAAGAATGGTCGTTATGTGAATGATACAGATGATGGGGAAACACCAGTTATGGTATGTGCCAGTGATATTGTTTCTAGTTTGTGTAAAATTATAATTAGTTTAACCAGTAATAATAAGGCATGGTAACAGACTCAAATTTAGGTGACCATTACTTAAGGTGACCTGATGCCTAGCCATGCGTATGCCTATAGGATTGAGGAGATTTGGGCAATATGCTAAGGAAAAGACAATTTATTAGAGAATCCATGAAGAATACCATGACAGAACAATGACGACTTTTAGTGTTGTATCTTCACCTAAAGTATCTGACATAGTTGTAGAGCCATACAACAGCCACCTTATCCATCCATGATCCATCTGTTAGTTGAAAACACTGATGAAACATTTTGTATTGATAACAAAGCTTTGTATGACATCTGCTTCAGAACCTTGAAACTAACTATACTTACCATACTAAACTAAGGCCAAGTAAAAAATGAGTGGTCGCGGTTGTCCGACCAACCCTACAGTACAATTGTAGCTCAGCTTCACCGACCCTGTATATTTTTTGACACATTTTTTAAAATTATAAAATCATGAGGACCTTATACATACTGGAAAGTAATTTACCTAATTATTGTAACATTGTATTAAATATTATCAATGTCAGACTGTGCGTAAAAATCTTATTTGTATTTTGTGATTATTTTGATCTGTCAATAGCCACCAGCAAAGAAATGCAAGACAAAGAGAAAAGCCAAATCGAATTCATCAATGTCAGAAAACCACATTTTAATATTAAAAGAGAAACTTGCAAAGGAAAAGTACTCAGAGGTTAGACATTAATATTTTAAATTGTTATCAAATGTTACATAAATGTAGTGGCACACCTTAACCAAGGTGTTTACTCTTTAAGGATGAACACTGTTAACACTGGTTGTTTTCTTAATTTGTTAAAAATTATTAGGATTGTTCCATCGAAAGTTCAGACAACTCTGGCGAAGATGATTGTGGCGAAGATGAGTTGGATGTGGACATCAAAGAAATGACAAAGCAACTTAGTGCTAAAGACAGGGAAATAAAGGCATTAAAAAATGAGGTTGAAAAGATGAAAGGTAAATTGCAAGCGGGGGTGGTAACGTGTGTTACATATACGGGCATGTTAACGGGCTCGGCATGCGATACAGGGTAGTAACGTGAGGTGACATATATACGGGTTCTTATATATATACGGGTGCTTATATATATATATATATATAATGCCCGTATATGTAACATGCCCGTATATGTAACGTCACGTTACCACCCAGTTTAAACTAAAGGGTGGTAACGTGACGTTACATATATGGGCATGTTACATATACGCACTCTTTGCTTATGTACTATATATATGTGCCGTATATGTAACATGCTGGTATATGTAACGTTCAGTTGTAAATTCTAAAAGATATGAACACATTTTAAACTAATTATGTATGGTTTACTGCTTCTTGATTTGTAGTTTCTCCTACCACATTTATATATATATTTTTACTCCTGGTTTTATGTAGACATGCAAAATTTGCAGGACATAGTTTGGGAACTAAAGAATTCAGTCCGGGAGGTGAAGAAACTGTCCTCAACTCCATGTCAGTGCAAAGAAAAAAAGATAACTGTGGCAAGACCGGAAAAAGAAAATGTTCAGCAGAAACGTCCCTCATCACCTGTGGTACATGCCATCAAATCCGAAGCATCGGCAAGTTCCAGTTCTGATAGTGACATAGACAGTGTAAGTAATTCTTAAAAATAGATTTACACAAATAAGTATACACCTGTATGTATTTTATGCATGATTGCCACGTGAAGACTCCCCAGTGATTAGTAAAATCATCTGTTAGACTAAAATGGCAAAGGTGACAGGTGACTGTTTTAGGCCAGCTCAGCTATCAATGGATTAAGGACAGCGACAGTTTGTTTGTAAATGTATGGAAACAGGAAATATTTTATATTATATAGTCAGCTACATTTCAATATTATTTTTCAAATATGTGTTTCAAGGTTTTCAAATGTCATAATTATCCAATGACAACTAGATATATTTGACAGGTCTAATTCAAAACATTACGACAAACAACATTTGTTTTGTCTGTTAATAATAACAGCCAATCCTTTTCAGGAATATTTAACAATTATTGGATGAGGTTGAGCATGATATGAAGAAATATCAAGGCAGAGGTTTGTGTTATCTGCCGAAGGCTGTGGCGGATAATACAAACCGAGGCCTTGATAATTCTTCACATCGACATGCGAAAACCAAATCCTATACCTAATTGTTTTATTATTTATTAAAAAGATTGAAGTGACCATTTGACCGGGAGCCGGCCAAATAAGACTATAAGTTTTGTTAGGAAGCCATTAAGTGTTGTGGCGTGAAATATCAAGCGTGCAATAATTGTTTTCATATTACATCATTGACGTCAATTGTGCAATAATTTTTTCAAATTGCATCATTGACGTCAATTGTGCAATAATGTTTTGGATATTGCATCATTGACGTCAAAGCTCCATATTTGGTCAGTCATCGAGTTGATATGAACAATTCACCGGTGGCTCTCAGCCAATCAGAAACCATGAAATATTTTTAATAAATAATATTTCATGCAATGATCAAATATTTCTTATATGTTGCCTAAAAATACTAATAAAAAATGGGCTGTCCAAAGTAGCTAGTCAAGCCTAATTATATGCTTATTTGGGTTTAGATAACACTTTGCACTGGTATTGAGGTTAGCCGAGGACAACAGAAAGTATTAAAGTGCAAGCATTCTGCAAAGGAGTTTGTATATGCCCTACTACCCATGGTATGGACGAGAGAAGTGCTATGCACTCATTCCGTTTCGGGGCGCCAGTCTAACGCCCATAAAGGAAGAGAAGCTAAGCCACAGCTGGATACTGAAAAAGTTGACAGTATATGCGGTAAGTTGGCATTTTAAATTACTGTAATACTTTACTTAAACTGACCAAAAATTTAAAGTAGTAACAGATGCAAATTTGGATACAACGTAAATTACACTGCAATCAGCTGGCCACTTTGTCCTCAATTTCTGGTAATATAGTCATAGGTTACATGCCACAGCATGTGGCACAATAATTAAATAAATAATATATAATACAGTAGCCTAAACTTTAATTCTCTTGTTAATTTTGTCTTCTGGATTTTTTCAGATTATGTGGCACAGAAATTTGGCTCAACCCCTAAAGAAGTTAGAAACTTCCTTGCCATGAAGATAAACAATGTCATAAAGTGCTCAATCAACATCAACAAATAAGTCCTATTTGTGCTATAAATCATTTTCATATTAATTTGAACAATTGTTATTTATATTTGCAGTAGTTATATATATATATATATATATTGTATTTTTATTTGTATTATATTTTGCAAGGCAGTAGGACAATTAATTAAACAGAATAATACAAACATGGATTCTTGGAAATATTATCACAATCTATTTCTCGTGCTGAACAGTACATCCCACTTGTTTGCTTTGCTCACTCATGAGAGGTTCTGTTCAACACTCAAAATAAATTGAACATCCATGTATTATTCTGAACATCCATGTATTATTCTTCTCATATACATATATAGTACGTCACAAGGATATACTCGACATACATTATTATAAATAAAGAACCTATAATATTCTAACTATTATACATTAATAACCTATAATATTGTAACTATTTTTAATACACTATCGTTTTTATGTCATATATAACAAAATAAACTAGAGTTTCATGATGAATATGGTATTTTGCAGTAAATATCATTTTTGTTTCATAAATTATTCACTCACTTGTGATAATATTGACCTCCTATATGAATCAATATACCGTAGTTGTTCTAAGATGATGCTGTGCAACTAGAATTGCTATTAGTAAAAAGCATGAAATTGCTATAAGTTTACATTTGACGTTCTATAGGAATTTCTTATTTTATATAAAACCCTATAAGATTCTTTTGGAAACCCTGTAGGAATTCCTCTAGGATTCTTTTAAGAATTCCTATAGGATTATTTCAGAAATCCTATAGGAATTCCTATAGGATTCTTTTAGAGATCCTATAGGAATTCCTAAAGAATTCCTATAGGAAAAGTCCAAAAATACTTTAGAAAATCCTATAAGAATTCCTATAGGAACTCCTATAGGATTCTTCTGGAGATCTTATAGGAATTCCTTTAGGAATTCCTTTAGGAATTCCTATAGGAAAAGTCCGAAAATCCTTTAGAAAATCCTATAAGAAATCCTATAGGATTTCCTATAAGATTTCTTATAGGAATTCCTATAGGACTTTTTCGTAAGGGATATGCCTTCACTCTTACCGATAAAGACAAATAAATATCTCACAGCATAAAGATTTAGCATAATATGCATTCACTCTTACTGATAAAGTCTGATATAGACAAATAAATATCTCACAGCATAAAGATTAATAACATAATATATGCCTTCACTCTTACCGATAAAGACAAATAAATATCTCACAGCATAAAGATTAATAGCATAATATATGCCTTCACTCTTACCGATAAAGACGAATAAATATCTCACAGCATAAAGATTAATAGCATAATATATGCCTTCACTCTTACCGATAAAGACAAATAAATATCTCACAGCATAAAGATTAATAGCATAATATATGCCTTCACTCTTACCGATAAAGACAAATAAATATCTCACAGCATAAAGATTAATAGCATAATATATGCCTTCACTCTTACTGATAAAATCAAAAAAAAATATCTCACAGCATAAAGATTAATAGCATCATATATGCCTTCACTCTTACCGACAAAGACAAATAAATATCTCACAACATAAATATTGAGCATAATATGCATTCACTCTTACTGATAAAGACAAATAAATATCTCACAGCATAAAGATTAATAGCATAATATATGCCTTCACTCTTACCGATAAAGACAAATAAATATCTCACAGCATAAAGATTAATAGCATCATATATGCCTTCACTCTTACCGATAAAGACAAATAAATATCTCACAGCATAAAGATTAATAGCATAATATATGCCTTCACTCTTACCGATAAAGACAAATAAATATCTCACAGCATAAAGATTAATAGCATAATATATGCCTTCACTCTTACTGATAAAGACAAAGAAATATCTCACAGCATAAAGATTAATAGCATCATATATGCCTTCACTCTTACCGACAAAGACAAATAAATATCTCACAACATAAATATTGAGCATAATATGCATTCACTCTTACTGATAAAGACAAATAAATATCTCACAGCATAAAGATTAATAGCATAATATATGCCTTCACTCTTACCGATAAAGACAAATAAATATCTCACAGCATAAAGATTAATAGCATCATATATGCCTTCACTCTTACCGATAAAGACAAATAAATATCTCACAGCATAAAGATTAATAGCATAATATATGCCTTCACTCTTACCGATAAAGACAAATAAATATCTCACAGCATAAAGATTAATAGCATAATATATGCCTTCACTCTTACCGATAAAGACAAATAAATATCTCACAGCATAAAGATTAATAGCATCATATATGCCTTCACTCTTACCGATAAAGACAAATAAATATCTCACAGCATAAAGATTTAGCATAATATGCATTCACTCTTACTGATATAGACAAATAAATATCTCACAGCATAAAGATTAATAACATAATATATGCCTTCACTCTTACCGATAAAGACAAATAAATATCTCACAGCATAAAGATTTAGCATAATATGCATTCACTCTTACTGATAAAGTCTGATATAGACAAATAAATATCTCACAGCATAAAGATTAATAACATAATATATGCCTTCACTCTTACCGATAAAGACAAATAAATATCTCACAGCATAAAGATTAATAGCATAATATATGCCTTCACTCTTACCGATAAAGACGAATAAATATCTCACAGCATAAAGATTAATAGCATAATATATGCCTTCACTCTTACCGATAAAGACAAATAAATATCTCACAGCATAAAGATTAATAGCATAATATATGCCTTCACTCTTACCGATAAAGACAAATAAATATCTCACAGCATAAAGATTAATAGCATAATATATGCCTTCACTCTTACTGATAAAGACAAAGAAATATCTCACAGCATAAAGATTAATAGCATCATATATGCCTTCACTCTTACCGACAAAGACAAATAAATATCTCACAACATAAATATTGAGCATAATATGCATTCACTCTTACTGATAAAGACAAATAAATATCTCACAGCATAAAGATTAATAGCATAATATATGCCTTCACTCTTACCGATAAAGACAAATAAATATCTCACAGCATAAAGATTAATAGCATCATATATGCCTTCACTCTTACCGATAAAGACAAATAAATATCTCACAACATAAAGATTTAGCATAATATGCATTCACTCTTACTGATAAAGACAAATAAATATCTCACAGCATAAAGATTAATAGCATAATATATGCCTTCACTCTTACCGATAAAGAGAAATAAATATCTCACAGCATAAAGATTTAGCATAATATGCATTCACTCTTACTGATATAGACAAATAAATATCTCACAGCATAAAGATTAATAGCATCATATATGCCTTCACTCTTCCCGATAAAGACAAATAAATATCTCACAGCATAAAGATTTAGCATAATATGCATTCACTCTTACTGATATAGACAAATAAATATCTCACATCATAAAGATTAATAACATAATATATGCCTTCACTCTTACCGATAAAGACAAATAAATATCTCACAGCATAAAGATTTAGCATAATATGCATTCACTCTTACTGATATAGACAAATAAATATCTCACAGCATAAAGATTAATAACATAATATATGCCTTCACTCTTACCGATAAAGACAAATAAATATCTCACAGCATAAAGATTAATAGCATAATATATGCCTTCACTCTTACCAATAAAGACAAATAAATATCTCACAGCATAAAGATTAATAGCATAATATATGCCTTCACTCTTACCGATAAAGGCAAATAAATATCTCACAGCATAAAGATTAATAGCATCATATAAGCCTTCACTCTTACCGATAAAGACAAATAAATATCTCACAGCATAAAGATTTAGCATAATATGCATTTACTCTTACTGATAAAGACAAATAAATATCTCACAGCATAAAGATTAATAGCATAATATATGCCTTCACTCTTACCGATAAAGACAAATAAATATCTCACAGCATAAAGATTAATAGCATAATATACGCCTTCACTCTTACCGATAAAGACAAATAAATATCTCACAGCATAAAGATTAATAGCATAATATATGCCTTCACTCTTACCGATAAAGACAAATAAATATCTCACAGCATAAAGATTTAGCAAAATATGCATTCACTCTTACTGATAAAGACAAATAAATATCTCACAGCATAAAGATTAATAGCATAATATATGCCTTCACTCTTACCGATAAAGACAAATAAATATCTCACAGCATAAAGATTTAGCATAATATGCATTCACTCTTACTGATAAAGACAAATAAATATCTCACAGCATAAAGATTAATAGCATAATATATGCCTTCACTCTTACCGATAAAGACAAATAAATATCTCACAGCATAAAGATTTAGCATAATATGCATTCGTTCTTACTGATAAAGACAACTAATAAATATATCACAGCATAAAGATTAATAGCATAATACAGTATATACCTTCACTCTTACCGATAAAGACAAATAAATATCTCACAGCATAAAGATTTAGCATAATATTATGCCTTCAATCTTATCATGGTTGTGTAGGTTTTCAAGCAAGATTTCATCAATTTCGAAGACTCATGGATCAAGATTTTGTGAGATTTGTTGACAAATTTCATCAAAGTCCAGCAAATAACTTTTAGGCACAGCATTTCAGTCGAACATTTTATTATAGCTATTTTGTTGTATATCACAACATCATCAGAGCAGATTAACAAATACATGGTAAGTTCCTTATATATAAATATATATTCGTTTATTAATTATTTTAAACTTTTACCGTTTGTAATCTCTACCATTATCTAGTTGACTGTTTATCTATTTGACCGTTTATGTAATCTTATACTTACTTTATATTTGAATATGTATCCATATATATAATATATATTGATAGGATCCACGGCGAAGGAAAATTTCGAGTGTTGGAATACATACATTTTGGTCTTAAAATGTATGTATTCCAACACTCGAAATTTTCCTTCGCCGTGGATCCTATCAACATGTAGTTTGATCGAGTGAAATGCCAAATATCACCTATATTATATATAATATATATATATATATATATATATATATATATATATATATATATATATATATATATATATATATATATATTATATATATATATATATATATATATATATATATACATATATATATAATATACATATACATATATATATATATATATATATATATATATATATATATATATATATATATATATATATATTTATATATATATATATATATATATATATATACATATACATATACATATGCATATATATATATATATATACATATACATATACATATACAATATACATATACATATACATATACACATACACATATACATATACATATATACATATATACATATATATATATATATATATATATATTATAGATATAATATATATATATACTAAAACAGATTTGTAACATGAATGTTACAAAGCTAGCGGATGGTTCAAGAGTGCTCGATACCATTAGAGGTAGAGCGTTTATAAAATAGTTAGAATGTTTTCGTCACTACTCTGAGTTTCATGCGTAATGTGCGATCTTCAGGCAACTATAATATATATATATATATATATATATATATATATATATATATATATATATATATATATATATATATATATATATATATATATATATATATATATATATATATATATATATATATATAATATATATATAGATATCGCTCTATGACCTTTAGGTCATATTGAGCACTCTACAATAGACATATAGACATATATATATATATATATATATATATATATATATATATATATATATATATATATATATATATATATATACGGAAGTATACAAATGTGCCCTACCGGCTATCACCATATGGCTTTATGGTAACTGTGGACTTGGGACCCACTATGTACGGCTATATATATATATATATATATACGGCTATATATATATATATATATATATATATATATATATATATATATATATATATATATATATATATATATATATATATATATATATATATATATATATATATAGTAAGGAGCTTGCCATGTATTTGTTAATCTGCTCTTATGATGTTGTGATATACAACGAAACGTTAGCTATAATAAAATGTTTGACTGAAATACTGTGCCTAAAAGTTATTTGCTAGGCTTTGATTTTTATATTTAAATTACGGTTCCCGCCTGGTACCTCAATCGCTATAAGTTTCATCAAATTATTTATTCACTGGACTTTTATATAAACCATGGTACATCAAAGAAAACAGTCTCAATGATGAAATAAAAGACAAGTATATCACATTCATGACTACTGCATATTAAAATGAATCAATAATTTAATGACTTTAAAAATAAGGAATTTTGTTTGGGTGAGTTTTTGAATTAGAGTACTGTAAGATTTCATGTGAAAATGCATGAGTAAATCCAAGCAGAAAATGGATTAGTCTTTGATAATAGGTTTATAAATAGGTTGATAATACAGTAGGTTTTTAAAAGGTTTCATCATTTCAAATAAACTTTAACTTTCAATTCTTATCAAACATTTTTATTTACTTCTATGTGTATTAAATCTAAGTCAGATCATTGTAAAGTTATACGCAGTAGTTCATTAATAAAGAAACAACTTCGTGAAGATCTTAGTGAAATCATTAATAAATATTAGCGGTCATCTTGAATGCTATTAATTTCGACCTCGAGGGACAACTCGCGAATCGTTATCACTCGTGCTCGATATCACTCGCGTTCGACTGATGCATATTATATTTATTAACATATATAGAATCAAATAGGATAAACAAATGCCATTCGCGCACACTGTCTTAAGTTAGACGTTGCGCTGAAAATACATTCTGAACACAAACAACGGGATATATTGCCAGCAGACTTTCATAAAGCTAGGAATTGTCTCGGCAGTGATAATTACTGTAAGGTAGAAAATGAACTAGCGATATTGTATACATAAAAGATAAAATGATTACTTACTTTACAAACGATGATGTCTTTAACAATAGTACGGGAGCTGAACAGGATTCAAATATAAAACTTGAGAGGTCACAGCTGGTCGACGCGTCGAGGTCGTTGAGAAAGATTTTCAAATCAAAGCTATTGCGCACTAGTACCAGGCTTCTGTATTGGCCTCCTCGATTATCAAAGAAACGTTTCAAACCGCGTTTATTTAGGGGAAGGCTAAAAGGGATGACTCAAAAGGACCTTTCTGTTTTTTCTGTTTTTTATTTTTCGTTAGGTTATGGATAGCTACGGTTAGGGCTAGGTTTAAGGTTAGGATCAAGGTTAGGATCAAGGTTATGGTTGGGGTTAGGATTAAGATTGAG
The DNA here is from genome assembly GCA_035772405.1 of Chrysogorgia sp. JL179-B06. Classification (NCBI taxonomy): domain Eukaryota; kingdom Metazoa; phylum Cnidaria; class Anthozoa; order Scleralcyonacea; family Chrysogorgiidae; genus Chrysogorgia; species Chrysogorgia sp. JL179-B06. The sequence continues at coordinate 98,833 of JAYKKM010000342.1, read as the reverse complement.
ATTAGGGTTAGGATTAGTAGTTCTAAAAAATGTAAAGGTCCTTTTGAGTCATCCCTTTTAGCCTTTTATTTAGTCAACCATATTCCATAATTAGAGGCAACTTCGACAGGTTGCGTCGCTATCGCTAGAATATCGTTTTAGTCAAACTATATTTTAGTATTTACTCAAATATTGTTTGCAAGTCCGCGATCCATCGCTATATTTCAACAATTAATATTAATTGTCAATAGACATCCGATAAGGTGCAAAACACATTTGATGACATTTATTGAACCAATTATTTTTCACGCTGATTAACGTTAAATCCCAACGTTAATACAACGTTCATACAACGTTCATTGCTAAAACAATTCACGGCATAATTAACGTTAAATGCCAACGTTAATACAACGTTCGTACAACGTTATCATGCCACATATTCCGTGCCAAAGTTGTGTCAACGTTGTGTGAAAGTTAGGTCCGACTTAACTTTCCCACAACCTTTAACCAACGTTGTGATTACGTTGTGTGCTAGCTGGGTGGATCGATTGTAAAATTTATTTTTTTGAAGTAAGAAATATGAAAATATTTATCAATTCCTGTGTGCTCAACACTGTCTAAAATCCAATAAATTTGTTTTTCATTTTTACTTTCAGCATATGTGTTAAAGGGATAACTAAAATAATATTCTTCAACATGTAGAACGTTCCTTACTGTTTTAAGATGAATTTTAAGCATAATTAATTAAACAATCCAACGAAACAGTTCCAGAATCAAAAGGAATCAAATTATCTGCACTGTCTTTAATTGTAATATTTAATTCGTTAATAACACTCTTTTTAATATTTTTGAAGGTGTAACACAAAATAATTCACCATTTCCTTTTCCTTGACTCGACTACTGAATAGGAACTGTTGTTAACAATTCAGAATATGAATCACCAACTAATGTTGCTTCTAATTCGTCACAATATATAAACATTTTATTTAAACCATCGGATACATCGGGTAAATAATCGGCTTCTTTTTCAATAAAATTTTCTTTTTCATTATTTAATTTTATTATTGAATTTGTAAAACCCAGCATAAACGATAAAGTATCACTCATATTTAATTCAAAATTATTTTTTTCAATTTTTTCACCTCCATCATGAGCTTTTTTACTATTATATTGTATAAGCCAATATTCTATTCCAAAATTAACATTTAAATATACTTTTCCATTCTTTTCTAAACTCAAATCAACATCATATTCTTTTAAAATATTATTCATATAATCAAACAAACGCTTTAAAGCATAAACTCATGTAGGAATATTATATTTCACACTCGTAAGAATAATCTGCTCCATGTACTTTATAACACCAATTTTATTATTAAATTCATGATTTCTGAAAATCGTATCTAAAAGTGAAATAACATATTTTTTCATCAACATTTTTTGTTGTCAGCGGGTAACAAATTTTTTGTACATCAATATATGCATCTTTAGTTAGACCATCAATAGGTTGAACAAGATGCATTGTAAATTTATTTGTTCAATTAGAAATTCCATTTTTTGATATTGTATTACTTGCGATATATAAACTCATTTTTTTAATAATTGTAATTCTTCACGATAAAAAATTCCTTCAATTTTTGTTTACCTTTTAAATCTCTTAATTGATATGACGGGGTTGCTTATAAAAACGTGTTCAACTTTAATGGGGTAATGCAATTCATCACGTAATATGTTATATATTTTTTTTTAATTGCTTTGTTCCTTTATAAATTTCAAACGGTGTTGAACCAGCCAAAGATTTATGTGGAGAATTATTATAACGTTCGATAATCACAGGTAAATAAGTATAATAATCAAAATTATCAGTCATTGTTAAAACTCTACGAACTATAGTTTTTAACGTACCAATAACACGTTCAACATGTGATGCTTTTATCTCGCGATTATAGTGGTGAAAAACTGTAAATTATGTTTTTTACTCAAACTTTTTCGAATATCTTGAAATTCTGTTCCTTCATCACACTGAATTTTACGAGGTGTTTGTCCTTCTTCGAATAAAATAGATTCAAACTTGTTTTTAACATTATTACTTGATTTCTTTTTTAATAATTTTACCCAACAATAACGAGAAAACACATCAATACACACTAACCAATAACGAAATTGATTATTATAACGTGCTAAATCTTTATTTCAGCTAAATCAATTTCCCATTGTTCATTAATATCTGTAACATGTATTTTTAAACGTCTATATTTTTTCTATTAAAATTATGAAGTGTATAGTTTGATAATTGTTCTTTTGTTAATGTTTCTCCTTTAAGTAATCTTGCAGCTTTTTCTATAAATTATTTAAAGAACTTTTCTTTTCTTGTTTTTTTCATTTCTAAACCCCCCAAAATATATTATTATTTTTATTCTTTTGTCGTGTATATTTCCTCAAGTTTCACAACTCAGGTGAGTTAATGCCTGGGTCAAACTTTTCCTCGAGCCAGTAATTATTTGCTTCGAGAGCGCGGCCGCGTCGTCGTTTTACCGACATATTTTTTGATTACAAAATGGAGTCGAGGAAGAACGAAGATGTTTTATATAATTACTCAGAGGTTATTTATATGGTTTGTTGACTTCGTGCTTATTCTACAGTAAAGTGGAACACGGCGAATTATTTGAAGGAAGTCGTCAATTCTTTAAGGTAAGCAATTATATGGTTGGTGTTAATATTTGTCTTTGTTAAGTTGATACTTATTTGCATTTGTTATTTTCATATTGTTTGAATACAAAAATAATAACCACACCAGTGAAGACAAACGGCTTGTACCGTCTGTCCCCACGCACCATTTCAAACGTTTATTCATAAAACTGCATCTAAATTGTATAGCTTTATATGTATGTACATGTACAGTGCATAATCAAATCTGATTTATACAGGACAGTTAGTATTTATTAAATACTACAGCAGTCTTTAAGTCTTATTGACATTGTTGTTTTCGAGTTCAACGCCATATAACCTAGCACCTATTATAATACTGCGAACACCATTTACACAGTTTGTCTTTTATAAGCTACCCAAAGGCATTTAATATTTGACCACTTTTACTTTGACATTCTTGTTATTGCTCTACATTTTTAATACTTGAAGTGTACATGTAGACTTTTTTGTTTTTTCAACCTTATTTTTTGGTTTTCAGGTACAATTATATTATTTTAAATTGACAAAGATGATCCAGTGCATCTCCAGACATTGTCGTAGCACATAAAGAACGAATCCTAATTGGACACAACAATGTACATGTATATTAATTTGGTTTAGACTCCCAGCAATTGAAGAAAACACCTGTACTAATGTGTGTATATAATTATATAGTGTATGTTGAGGTAACAAAACAAAATAAAGTGAATTTTTACATTTGTGTGATGTCTTACTATTAAAATGTTTGTACAGTATACATAGTGTTCATTTCTGGCAAGATGTACTGTACGTGCACAGCTGGGTATTACAAAATATGGAATGGGTTTGAGTAATGAGAACATGTATTTCTACTAAATAATGACATCCTTCAAATTATCCCACTAGGCCCTCAATAATTTTACTGTCAGACTATGAATGCAAGAATGTTTTACTTGTTGAACTGGGTTGATTGACTGACCTGCTTCCTGCAAGTTCTAAATTATTTATCAACATTTAATGTCATTATTCATGGTATAGGTGAACCCCTATTAAGCTGCCACCCTCAGGGAATTGGCAAGTGGCCGCTTAATAGGAATTTGTCAAAATTAGCATGAAGGATTGTGGAAACATCACTTTATTTGAATACGGACACGTTTGAAGGATTGTGACAACTGTTACACACAAAT
>JAYKKM010000342.1:67500-90000 GCA_035772405.1 Chrysogorgia sp. JL179-B06 | reverse complement strand
CGCTTTACATCAAATAAACTAATCTGTTTTTTTTGCATAATACCTAAAATTTTAAACAACTTTTTATGTTGTTTTTTTGTTTTTACTTTACATTCTATTTTTTTTCTAAAAAAGAATGTAAAGCTTTCCCTATTCGACCATTACCATCAGAAAAGGGATGAATTCTTTCAAAAATAAAATAGATTAATACAGAAATATTTTTTTGTAAATAATTTTCTATGTAAAATTCATTTAAATATTCCATATATAAATCAATATAAATAGGGTCAACTCCTTCATGTGTACCGACATATCGTTTTTTTACTGAAATTGCCAGCATCTCTTAAATGAACCATACATTTTTCATGAATATTTTTACAAAATTGACTTATTGTCAAGTGTTTAACAGTTTTTTCCATATACATTTTCCGAAAGATAAAGCAAAATCTCTCACATTTCATGTAAAAATATTTTTCATTTTCGTCTTCTTCCATTCGTATAACATCATAAGCAAAAATTTTAAATTTTATAAATTCACTTAATTCCATAAAATTAAGTGCTGTTGATATATGTATAATTCAGCAATTCCAACGTATATCGCATCAAGCATTTTACGTTCCAACTTTTGATATTAATTGAATCTTCATAAATTCTTGTAAATGAAGCCAACAAACAAAAGACAAATAATATATAATTTTTTTGGAATGTAAAAACCATCTTTTTTTTAATAACGATGTTAAAAGTTTTTTTTCAATTATTTCTTTTTATATTTTGTTTAACTAAAATAAAACGGTTGCCCTTCTCTATTGATTGAACAGCTTTCCCAACTAATGAGCTTGCATCGTTATCAACACTGGTTGTTATAGTTTTTCCACCAAATAATGTTTCGTCATAATTCATAACCTCAACTTTTAATATTTAGAATAAGTGCTCATTATTCGATGTTTATTTTTATTACATTCAAGTAATTTTAATTGATATATAGGTCTTGAAGCAGTTATAGAAAATGGTGAATGATGTTCCTGATGTTTCAAATATTTCGTGTCTTTTTTTTCGTCTTGTCGCGACGAAACAAAATTCCACCATGTTCATCAAACCTACTCATTATTCCACAATTCAATTTTATATGTTAAATTGTTAATTTGAGCGTCTTTATATATGATCCATGATAAATCCTCTGTTGAAAAATTGTTATATATTCTTTAGCACCATTCTTTCTATCCAAGAATAAATATATTTCAAAATATGTTTGAAAAATCGGTCTTGATGATTTAATTTCCTTACACTCCAATAATTATATTTTACCTGTATATTCTTTATCGCGTGTAACATACAATCATCCTCAAGATGATTAGATATAGCCTTTAATAATTCACGAGCGTTCATTTCAAAAAACTAATAAAGAAATCAAAACACACACTGTTTTATAGCAAACAAACAGTTTTTTTTATTTCTTATAAAAAATAATTACAAACATATTTTCTTAACAAGTTCCTCTTCTAAGAGTGTGTGAGAGATCATTTATTTTTTCACCAACTTACACATTTCTCGATGTTCTGAAAAACCTTTTAAAAACACTAGATATTCACCGATAAGATCGTCGTCCTTTTGAATGGGTGGTGGTGGTGGTTTGTAAGGATTGTATTCATGCAATATCGTTGTTTTCACGCCGGGTCAACAATCTCGAAAATCCCGCCATGTGCGTCTGCGCTATTACGCAACATTTTCAGCGGTTACTCAATAAAGAATACAAATGGCGTCGAGAAAAAATATTGTTTGACTGTAGAATGTCGCGAAGCCGTTTGTATTTAGGAAAATGAAACAGTTACCACTGAAAAACAACCTACATCATTCAGTGAGGTTTTAAAAGAGTCGTTGTCTTTGTTTGAAAGCTTTACGGAGTGAGCAGATGTGGCGAAATTCAAGCGTGAAGCTCTGTCTTCTCTGGAGCACATCTACCAGAAGTGTGTTTTAACTTTTTTCGCTACCTGCTTTGCCTTAACTTTATGTTGCAGAGCAAAAAAAAACTCTAGCAAAGCAGCTGTGCCTTGGTACTTCTGAAAAATATTCAGATGTATGCACTTGTGATTTTGAAACAGATTCATGTAACAGTGACTTAAAGAAGGGTTGCCATGCATTTATTTTTGTATGAAGAGGTTCTACATGAGCCTTGTCAATTAGTTTCCCCATGAGTGGGACAAACTCTTGTCGACTCTTACTTTTGGAAATGAACTCTGTGACTTTGGATCGCTTGGTTTTATCAGACATAGACTTTTTCAATATTGGATTGTTAAATTTCTCTACTGCTTTAGCAATCTTAAGTCTGTTAAGTTAGGTAATTGCAGCTCGATGTATTGATAACTTAACACATCTTGCACAGCAAAACCTTTACAACTTAATCTTAAGTCTGTTCTGATAAGACCAAGGTTTCCATGTACATGAAACGTCATTTCCATATATCCCCTTTACACTATGGCAGTTATCCTGAGTAGCATTGCCAAAAGCAGAGAAAAATGCAGCTGTATTATTTAATTCCCCACCAAACATGGCCAGCATTTTCATGTCATTGGGAAATTCCTCAAATTAAAATGTGACAGACAGACCATTTATTTGAAAGATTTGCCCTGTAGGTCTGCCATTTCCTTGCATGTGGCCAGTGTACATATTTCCTAACAACTAAATATGTTTCCTAACAATTTGATCCAAATACAAGAAAATTATCACTGCTTGAAGCTACTCGCTTACCGGAATTAATAAAACTAACAAGAAAATAACAAGCACTTTCATTTTTGCCAAATGGACACCCATCATGCTTGTTCAGCAAGGTTCCACCATGTGATGTATAGACAATGCTACATCAAATGTTTCTTATATTCGTCTCTCTAGGGTACTTTTATTGGTATGAGATTGATGACAAAATCTTGTCGGTGATGGTTTTGGATATGGCAACTATTTGAAAAGAACAAAGCCATGATATAAAGTATTATTTCAAATTTCAGACTAATCAATTCCAGGAAACCATTCAGTTTCTTGGAATTAAACTTGGTTAATACAGGGAGACCCATATATACATGATGTAAAACATGCATAAATGCAACAATTATACCATGATATATATATATATATGATATATTGACTCAGAGCAGCTCGAATGTCCAAGGATAATGGATAATGAATGAGTAATGTTTATAATTGCAATTAAATATTTTATAGGAAAGAAACGCTTTCTATTTTAAACAATAAATTTAGAAAATCCCACAACTGAGAAATTTGAATCAGCTAGGATTTATAATTTTTATAATATTAATCTTTTAGTTTGTTGTTGCTGAACTATCAGCTCATCGCGAAGCACTGCCTTCTCCGCGCATGCTGTACTTGTTGAAGACGTTTTGTCTTCATAAACGCACCAACAGCAAAGCGATTTGACTTCTTCGTTGGCATTTTTCTTGTGCTAACAGTGTGTGCGTATAACATTTCCAGTGATCCAGTCCAACTTCTCAACCGACTAATACACCGACCAGTGTGACTACAACGACATATGTAATATTATACAGTAAACATGGAGGTCAGTTCCCAGTAGTAGCAGAGAACAGCCTTATTATTCGCCTAATAAAAGACAAATACGAAAAACAAAAAACATACGATTCTTACCTTGATGTTCAATAACAAAACCTCCAAATTTATGTCTTTGTAACACGGTCGTAGAACAAGTTTATTGAAGCCGAAGATAGGCCATTCTGACGATTTATTGATAAGTCGCAAAATATGTAAAAATATCGTCTCTTTTCTCCTATAAATTTCACAGTTTACCTATGATACTTGGTATCAAACGATAGCTTGAATCACGGTCTGTTTGGATTTCGTTCCATTTTGCCTGTATTGAGTATTGTATTTCCATAATATCCGCAGGTTTATATGCAAATTAACTCCTTCCCAGACTTACGCCAAGAACCGCGCACTTGACCCAGATTTTGGGATGGCGGGAATTTCGAGATTGCTGACCCAGCGTGTTTAAAAAGCCATAAATCTTTTTCTTGAGGTAATCTGAATCTTGTAGCTGTTTTTACCACATGGTTAAGTCGGAATTCTATATTATCATCTTTAAAAATGCAATCATAGGCGTTATAAATACATCCATATTTATATATTTGTGTATGTTCAGTCCAGTGCATCAACTTCAAATTAGAATATTGATAATCAAATAGCAAGAGTTTCAAAGATACATAAAAACAATCGTCCACAAATTCAGACATTTTTTTCACCTCGGCTATCATTGCCTGTGAATAGTTTCGTTTATTGTTACTCCTTTATATAGAAGTGATGGTGAAGTTCCACTAAAAACCAAACACTCAGAAACAATTTCTTTTTTTTTAATTTAATTCCTGTATAATTGAGTGGTGAAAATTTGCCATTAAAAATCCAACAATCACTCTTTTCAATCAATTCTTTATTTTCCATTATTCTATCTTTTTAATTGAATAAATCGTCCTTTCAAATGTGAACAGTCATTTAGTCATTTGTTACATAGGTATATATATATATATATATATATATATTTTCGCTTACCTCAAAACTGGTCTGCTACAACTTGTTTCATCTGTAAAAGAATCTGCCTGAAGATTCTTCTGAAGTTTCATCTGCCTGAAGATTCTTTTACAGATGAAACAAGTTGTAGCAGACCAGTTTTGAGGTAAGCGAAAATCTATTTGCTCTAACTATATGTTGTTGAGCACTCTTTGCATTTCGTAGACCAAAACCTACACGTATATATATATATATATATATATATATATATATATATATATATATATATATATATATATATATATATATATATATATATATATATATATATATATATATATATATATATATATATATATATATATATATATATATATATATATATATATATATATATATATATATATATATATATATATATACTTGTCATCGGTAGCCATTTCACATAAGTATAATAATAACTTATAACACGGTTGTTTCTTAAAATATTCTTCTTCTTCACATCATAATAACATCATATTAGATTTTTATAAATTTCTGCAAGATGTTCTGCAGGTACATAATTCGGATCATCCATTCATTTTTTTTAATTCACAAGCATTCATTTTTAAAAAAAATAATAAAAAATCAAAACACACATGTTTTATAGCAAACAAACAGTTTTTTTTTATTTTCTTAATATTTCCAAGGTTATAGATAAGAAATTAAATGGTAACAAATAAATATTGCTCGGAAAGACGTACATTTTTACCCAATAAATGTCTTATTAATGAATCAAATCTTGTCTTATAATAACATCCATTACTTTCATCTTTAAAATATAAATTATGCAATTGTATAGTCCTTTCTTTGATTTTTGGAATGCGTATAGACTCTATTAAACGTATATTTGCTTGTTGAGTACATACTTCTTTAAATTCTATTATATAAATTTATTTTTGATCCTGATTCATTTCTTTTCTTTAAGTCTTGACTTGTCTTTTAGAATCTAACTGCAGATCCAATTAGATTTGTATGATCATTAGATGAATAGGTATATATATATATACTTTGGAACACCATCGATTTTATCATTTTGTAATAAATAAAGGTACTGTATATAAAAGCTCTTCATCCTCCTTTTCATCCTTACAATGAAATACTAATTTATAAAATTGAACAGTATCCTCAGGTTGGAATATAGTAACTTTATCACATCTTATTAACCTTACATTTCCCAAACTTTTTACTACATCTTCAGGTGTACAGAACATATAATTGTCTTGTTTATTTATTTTTCTTAAAAACTTCTTCCGTAAAATCAACGTACTCTCCAATTTTATCTGAATGATCGTCTTGCAAATAAGAATATATATACTTTTCACCATCCTTCATATCACATTTGAATAATATTTTATAAAATCCATCAAGTTTACCCTCCTCAGGATGTAGAACTGGAACTCTTGTACATTCTAGTAACACCGCTTTAACATTTTTCATTTTTTTACAAGATGTTCAGGGGTTGTTAGAAGACATTCTTTACCGTAGACAACCAGAAGTAGAACTGATTCAAAAAATAAAAACAGCTTCTATTTGTAAAGATCAGTAAGGATTCCAAAATACCACCTTTTTTTTACTCCTCCACCAACCATTTGTTTTATATTTATATCATGATTTAATCATATTTATGTGATGATCCGCAACGGATCGAGTATTAAAACCCACTTTTTGTTTTCTTTTTACTCCTGCACCCATCATTGCTTTTGTCATTGCTATCCCCGGTTTTAAAATCCAATTGAAGAATCCTCCTTTTGTTTTTATTTTCCTACCTCGGCTTCGTATTTGTTTTCTTTTTCTACTTCCAGAACCTATTTGAACCCTATCCCTAGTGGATAAATACACACCACCTTTTTGTCTATCCATTATAATTTTTTTATTGGTAAAAATAGTTGTATTCCTACACTACAACACTTGCTTTTCATTTTTTGATAATCTAACAATGTTTATATAGGAAAAACGATTTTTTCAAAAACATTTTTAGTTATTAAAAACATCATTTATTTTTTAAAAATCATTTTTATTTTATTTTTTTAGGAAAAAAACAATATCTTCTTAACCCTCTATTTGTAAAAAAATAAAAACGAATTTTTGTTGTAATAAAAAAAAAATGTTATTCAATATATCTTTGTTTCCGTCTTTATTCTATCGCTACATTTACAGTTATAAATCAATTTAGTAGTAATTCTTCTTCAGTAAATTATTTTACAAAATTCACAATAATGTTTGTCGACATTGCATTTTCTACATGTACAATGCATTACAAAATGTTCCCAGTATTGAACTTGTACACTACAGTACGAACAAAACATATTTTGCTTTAAATATTTAACATCAATACCACAACAAGAACAACAGATATATATATATATATATATATATGTTTATTTATCTAATGGAATTAAAGTCAAATTTTTGTTACTTCTTCCTTCTTCTTTCACATGCACCAAAACGTTTCTTTAAGGATTTTTTTCCTCCATTCTCTTTTATATTTTTCTAATTTAAAAGATCTTTCGTAAGTCCACATTTCCCCCAATTTTCCACGACGTTTTCCCTATCGAAAAAGTGTGGAGGGATCATAGGTTCTACCTTTACGATGGTAGAAATCTTGAGCATACGATCGAACAATCTCACTGCAGTGGGGTATTATATTATCCGAAACACCCTGGTTTGCTTCTTTAAGTGTAACCACACCTTGAATATATCCATTACTTTTACTTTCATCTACAGTTTCACGACTTCATTCAAAAAACGAAATATTATCCAATTTAAATTTACAAGAAGGATTGCCAATTAATTTCGCTTCCTCAAAGAATTTATTAGCGTTTTCTTCACCACGACAAAGAAACGACCACGTCTTTCGATGAGGCATGTACATCAGGTAGTAGTACACCATCCAAATGATTTCACACGCTTAGTTGATCTTTTTTTATACAATGATTACACAAAAATACTTTTTATTTTTTTTGCTAATTCAACATCAAAAAATATTATATATTGTCTGACACACAGCTATATTTCTAACAAATTTTCCAATATTCCCCGATTGATCTATTTGCGAATAGATATATACGTACTGACGACCATCAGGTAAAGCATATAGGAATAATAATTTAAAAAGTTGATCATTAGCAATTAATGATAATACAGGAACTTTTTCACATTTTACCAACACAAGTTTAACACGTCCTAAAACAGCAATAAAATCTTCATTTGTACAAAACAAAGGTTTATCTTCGGTTGTGGTTTTCTTTTAAAAAAATATGTTCCATCTTCCATAAAAAAAAAATGTGATCCTTCATTTTTCTCAAAGTCTTCATTTTTTCTCAAAAACTCTTATGGATGCATCACTTATATATATATAACAATCAGTTATACTTTTAACACCTTTTCCAATGTTGGCCATTTGATCTATATGCGAATGGGTATATACATACTGACGACCAAGCACTGGTAAATCACATAGGAATAAAATTTAGGAATCTTGGGAAGATAACTAGGACGTAACATGATAATGTTTTCACATTTTACCAACACAATTTCCACATGTTCTAAAACTGTAATAAAATCATCATTTAGACAATACAGAGCTTCATCTTGATTCGGCAATAGTTTTCTTTTTGTAAAATATGTTTTATCCTCCATAAATGTAAAAATGTGATCCTTCATTTTTTCTCAACTCTTGTCTTTACACAAAATCTGTTTTAGAATCTAACACTCTTACCAAGCAAGGCTAACATCTTCTTATATACGCATCCAAAAAACCGACGCTTCTTGCAGTTCATCTTGATGTCGGTAACAAATCTCGATGACGATGTGAACAAAACTTCTCGATCATTTTATTTTTTTTCAAACGTTGTATCACAATATACTTGTTCTTGCAAATCGATATCAGTCTTTCGATCAATTATTGAAAGAAAATAATCTGAAGATACTCCCTCTTCCGTATTGAGATATGATTCTGAATTGATATCTTTCAATACTAACGCACGAAGATAATCCGCAAAATGAATAACATCCTCTTTCATATAAACCACAGCATAAAACTTAGAATCCTGGCAATCACGACATCAATAAGCACCCTTATACATTTTGAGATGTAAAATATTTATTTCTTCTACATCTGATTCTGCCATGATTCTTCTCCTAAATGATATACTTGATGCTTCTTTATATAATGAAAAAAATATATAATTAATAAAAAACAAAAATACAAACACCAAAAAATGATGCTTTCATTTTTTTATTTGAAAAATTATTCCATCATTAATCCAATTGTAACCAATCTTTATTAAGAGCTGTATCATCAGGATCATCTCGATGTTGGTACTAAACCTGCAACATATTCTTTTTTTCTTCAGCTGTGCATACAATCAAACGACCAATTTGTTTATTCGATTTTTTTAAATCGAATTACTTCACAATAAATCTCATCATCATTTTCTTCAAAATTAAGCAAAGAAAGCTTTTTGAATAACACGTTAACATGTTCAGCTTTTATCACAAATATATTTACAGCATCCGTTATTGTAATTTCTCCTGACATTTCTTCTCTAAAAAATCAGTTGTTGATCTTCTTATATAAAGCTGAACGTATCTACTTCCGGAAACGCCTTTTTTTCTTACAAAAAATAATACCCTTTTTACTTCCGGAATAACTACATACACCTCATTACACCTCTGGTCGTCGTCGTGATAACATCTCCGTCGCTCTCGCTCTCGCTTTCATTTATTTATTTATTTGAAAATACTTTTTCCAAATCACAAATCATTTTTTTTTACAAAATACAATTCACACATCTATATTTTTTCAAAATATTTCATCAACCTTTATAACACAATTTTTTTATCAAAAAATTATTTTCATCTTAAAAAACTTTGAACAAGAAAGGAAGAAAGAGTGGCGGCCATGTTTCCTTCCCGACAAAAAAAAGACAACAACAACCATATTCACGTGTAAGGGATTGGCATGAGCTCAACAACCATCAGATTGCCCAATAAGTATTATTTGAATTGACTTCCCTCCTGAACCATTAGTTATTAACTACCTCACCGTTGGACCCTTTTTATTACACCCCCCTGAATCTAATAGTATCAACTCTTCTCTGATCGGTCAATTCAAATATTTACTGCAATCTGATTGGTTAAGAGCTAGTGCCAAATCCTTACACATGAATAATAATAATAAGATATATATGACTACTATTTTGATTTTGCGTTCTATATACCAGTTCTTATTAACGTGTAAGTGATGTTCTCTTCGTCGCTACATCGAGTTTCACGCTGATCGCGAACACCGTGAAACTCGGTGTAGAGACTAAGATAATAAGTTACTGCATTATCTGGTCGATAAATTAATAATTTTTTTTTTATAGGCAATCGACTCTGTGCCGTATGCAACTGTGTTGGCAACGTTGACTGTGCAGGAAGAAAGCTTGATTTCGTACCATGGTCCAATTCCAAAAACGTACAAAATATCAAAAGGTAACTTGGCGAATTGAATGAAAAAAGATGGTGAATGAGAGAAACAATAGTAGTTCTAGCTTATCTGAAGTTAGTATTGATGCATGCCTATTTACCATTTATTCCTTAATGTGCTGCTTTAATTATTAGTGATACATGAGCACAAATAGTTATATTCGTTCAAAACAAAGGGAAGGCATGCGTCAAGGGTATATACATCATCAGAAAATATTTCTCGTATTCAATTTTCTTTCAAGGTTTGACATACCTAATAACGAGATTAAACGTGTCTGGAGAGGAGCGTTTGAAAACTTTCCGGATCTAAAATATTTGTTAGTATAATATTTATTTGTACTATTTTACTATTCTCACAACGAGTTATGAATAAACCTTGCAAAAGATAAAGATGAAAAATATAATTAACTGAAAAATTAACTACTAGAAACGTTCTTTCATTCAGTTAAATTTACAATGTGATTGAATAAGCTACGCGCTAACTAATTACTAATTGACAAATGACAATTAACATGAGTTTTCTATGAGGTGATAGTTGACGAGGCGTAGCCCAGTCGACTATCGCTTATAGTATCATAGCAGTGTCTGAGTGTCGAGTTATCTAATTGTTTAAGATAACGTTTTTTTCTCAAAACATGTTTAACTTCAAATGCCCATGATAATAAAATATATTCTAGATGTATCATTAGATATCCTTCGTACATTACATGTACGTAATTTAGTAACGAAAAATACATTTTAAAAATTAACTGAAATTAATCCTGTCCAATATTAAAACCATATAGTTATTGAAATAAAACCATATAATTATTGAAACTGTCGAAAGGAACATTATTTTTAGCCTTAGATTCAGTCAGTGAATATTGCTCGTCGCGAATTCGAACCGGCGCGATTTTGAAATATGTTTTGTATCGAACTATTTCCTTTAGACGAAAATTAAAATTATAACAAAGTCATTTGTTTCTTTCTTTTTGTTCTTTCTAGAACAACCAATTTTCTTAAGTATTTCCTCGCATTTTTATTATGGGAAATATGAAGACGCCATTGTTCACGTTTGAACGCTAGCTCATTCAAATCACATTAAGAATCTGCGAATATATAATGATTTGATTAATCAATAAGAATTATTAATGATTTCGATAGCACATGATCAATATTTACTGATGTTTGGTGAATAGTTAGTAATAGCGTGCAAGAGTATAAGGCATGCCAAAAGCAATATAGATCGTTACTTAGAATTATTTAGCTTAATTTAGAGCTAATTTACCTCAACTTAGAAAGTACTTAAAATTTAACAATTTATACCTCACTTACCTTAACAACTTAACATTTTAAAATAACTAATGAACATAATTTAATTTCAAGTAAAACCAGTTTATTATTCGCTCTCAATTGCCACGAGTTGTTACAAATTTCAGACATTATTTTGCGAACTATCTCTTTGTAGAACCTGATAGCGCTGGTAATCTAATTGTTTATCTAATAGAATACTCAAAAATATTGTTGTACTAATGAAATATTGTGTGCGAGGTCCAATATATCGAGTAATCTCGCCAGAGAGACTGAGTGAAACGGACATTGAAAACAGTAATGGGCATCAAATGTTAGAAGCAAAACAATCATGTGACAAAAATAAGCTTATCAGATACGATAAACAATAAGAAATAATCAATGAGATGTAAAAGAAGTCATAAAGTTATTTTTAGCGTAGATCAGTAAGGGAAACCAGGGTGTATTTTGCTTAGACACTGACGAAGGGTCTTCGTAAAAAAACTTTAGAAAAGTAGTACAGAGAACGGTTGTTCTGCACCTGTGGTGCTTTTCGCACCAGCGATAACGTCACTATTTCTGAGGTTGTGTTACCATTAATTCACCATTTTTAACGAAACAAAATAGTATATTTTACATTATCTTAATCGAGGAACGATAAATTCAGTTCTGTAATAATTAATAACTGAAGTTTTAGCAATCATTACATTTCATTGATTCTTTAACGGCCTTATATAACTGGACTCATGGGGGCCTTTTATCACTGCCATACTTAAATCTCTATTCGAGGAACAGTAATAAATACCATTCACCCAATGACCCAAATGCCTTCAATTAGGAAACCTAATCGAAATATAAATGTGGGGTGTTTTTTGTCCGCCACGGTGCGGAGTTTGTAGTTGTAGACTTGTAGTACAATTAATCAAGTCAAAATTGATCAAGTCTGCTTGGTCAAATACAACAAAGATGATAATTTTTTGCAACTTATCCACGCCGGGGAGTAGGGGCCCATAAATATATTTTAACCAGGGCACCAACATTTCTCTCGGTGGCCCTGCTCGTTAGTATTCAGGACCCCTTACCTATTTAGTATTCATGTAATATCACCTTAGTAAAACTTACGTAACGTCC
The DNA here is from genome assembly GCA_035772405.1 of Chrysogorgia sp. JL179-B06. Lineage (NCBI taxonomy): Eukaryota > Metazoa > Cnidaria > Anthozoa > Scleralcyonacea > Chrysogorgiidae > Chrysogorgia > Chrysogorgia sp. JL179-B06. The sequence goes on along the minus strand of JAYKKM010000342.1, from coordinate 77,583 downwards.
TGCATAAATCTCTAACCCTAACCTTTTCCACCTTGACCACATCATAATCTTAACCTGCTACTTTTGGCGTTCTCAAATCTTTCTCATCTAAACGGTCTTACCGCTTTGAGTACATTGAGAAACAATGCATATGAAAGGATGCTTCATAACGGAAGGTCCATTGACGACATGAGGCAGTCCGTTATTTCCTCCATGGACGTACTTTATATGACGCCAAATATCAGTGAAAAAATTAGTATTCCACAGTATCGTACATGCACCGTCTGATACCTGACGAAAAGGATACCTTTTACTAATTACAACGTTTCCAGTCATTCCAAACTCTACTCCAAAATCAACTTCACTCTCAAAATAATCTCTATAAACTCAACTTCAGTGTTTCTTAACTACAGCGCGAAAACCAGTGCGACGACTTTAAAGAAACAAGGTGCTACTCATTAGCAATAGCTATGTTAGCAGCTCGGATGTTTGTTTGTAATTTTTGTTCACCTGGTGCCCAGTCTCCCTAGGAAGTCGAGAGATGGAGTATTACGTCATAAAAGTATTATATGTTGACAACACAAAACTGGAGCAGCCCATTATATTAGGCATTATTTGAGGTGAACTGTGGTTCCCTGCTTTTCTGTATTATTTTTGCGTTTGTTGTGAAACAAACACTATGTCATCGCCCCGGTTGTTCGTTTGGATATTATTTTGGATGTATGTTTTCGGCAACGATAAAACATACGTCATTTAAATTTACATAATTCAAAACGGCGTTCGATGCTAGGTGAATACGTTTTCGAGTATTTTAAATGCGTTTGCATTTATAGTTACAAATATATCTTATAAATACTCTACGTGGATAAGAATCTCTTAATCAAGCTTCCATTTGATATAGAACAGGAGCTTTAGAGGACAATAGTTCGAAAGACATTGTCTTCGGATAATTTCTTATCGTAAAAGTTCGCACTTTTATTAATAAAGTTATTAATAACTTCTTAAGGAAACTACTTGATGTATACCGATGATTATGTTTTGATGTGGTAGGATTATTGCATCTGCTGTGAAACAGCCCCAGTTACTCGTTTTGATGTATGTTTTTGTCAATCTTGTAGATAAAACATTATGTGTATACACTATAAAAACGTATCCGCAATAACTCCTCGCTCGCCTGTCTTATCCACAGACCCCTATATATTGTACAGGACGTGCGATGGAGAGGTACTGGGGACCATTCTGATTACGAAACATATAGCAAGAAGTCATTGTTGTTGTGTGTGTAGAATGACATCTTATACTAAAATTAAATTGTTTAAAACTGCTATATATCAATTGGCGAAAAATGCGTTGGCAGCTGCTTTGCCCCACATACTCCTATGGTACAAAAATAATAATGGTACAAAAATAATGTTGAGTTTCAATTTTCACTAACAAGAAAACTCTCGTACAGTAGTCGTGCACATTCCGGACCATTTCAGTTTACAATTAGGTAAAACGTATTCTCTTAATAAAGCCTTCACGAATATTCGTAGTTTCCATCACTAATGCATCAATAGAAGACAGGCAATAATGGACATGCAGACAGGATGTTGTATTGGGCGACTCTGAAAAGTCTAAAAAAACCTAATCCAATTACACCTTAACCTTAAAACAATAACGTCACGAGAGTAAACGAAAATTTCGATATAGCTGGCGTTCGCGTTCGATCTCGACAATTCTTTAACGTCACTTGACACACTATTAATGACAAGTCTTTAATATATTTGAAAACAGCACATACAGATGTCTTACAAGATATAAACTCATTCAGTATCATACATTCTACCCTTTTATCGCTCGAAATGTACCCATTCCTTTTACCTATTTTCTATTCTGATGTCATCAGCAATGTTTCGTTAATTATTATCAACAGATGCATGTACGCGTTGAATACCAATTTCCCCACACGCTTTAAAACCTTAACAATTCTTCAAACTGCTTCCAGAAATGTCTCTACCTTATAGGAATTCCTTACTCTATACACAAAAGCGAAATAAACAATCGTTTATTATGAAATCTCATGCCAAAATGTTTAAAGTTCACCTGTCCAGCGAAATATGTAAATATGAAGCGTATAAGCACTTGGCATAGCAACGTTAATGTTTATCCGACGAGATTAAACAACATCCTTGACCTTGTTTTTACTACCTCTTTTGAGGCTGTTGCTAATATATCATGCGTGCCACCAATGTTAACGGCATCTGCAGTTATCATAACCTACTGTTTTTACTCGGGCTACCTGTCGTAGCGCGAGTCTATAAGGTTTCGGCTTCATTATTATTTCCACAAATCTGTAAAATTGCGTAATAATATTTCCGGTTACTCGTCAGACTTTTGCGAAAGGCCTACCGACATTTTACTAGTCAATTTACGTAAAGTAAGCACTCGCAAAACCTACCAACATCTCGCCGAAAAGTAAAGCAGGTCTAAAAGAAAGAACTCACAGAACCATGGACGAAACGTAAGAATCCATATGCATCATAGTTCCACGGAGCCTATGCTAATTTAGAAACCGTAAACGGTCGGACACCTCTTTGATGGTTTTATTATGTATATATATAGTAGTTTACTTACAATGGGTTACATAAATATTGATTATCAACCAAAAATTTTCAAGTTCGTTTGCATAGCCTAGTGGTCTGTGTTACTGATTTTTAGTTGTGATAGCGGGGTTCGAATGTTGGGTGAGTATATAATTTTTCCATTTTTTTAATTTTTACTTTACTTTTTTCTTTTTAATTGGGTTAGGATTAAGGTTAGGTTGGGGTTAGTTTTAGAGTTTGGTTTGAATATTATCAAAAAAATAGGCGCGCGTAAAAAAGTCCCAAGATTCCACCGATCATCGAAGAGGTGTCCGACCGTCTACGGTTTCTAAATTTGCGGAGCCTATACTCGTTACACGTCAAAGTAAGCGAATTAAAGCGATTTCGGACTTTCGTTTTATCGGCAATGAATCGCAGTTGGAAAAATTTACCGAGACCTGAGCACCCGTAACTCATTGCAAAGATTATAGCCAAGATGAAAGAAACACAGATGAGAGATCGATCATGAAGACGGAATTGACAGCTTCCGAGGACAGGGAAATATTATTATGCTGTGTTGACATTTATCTCGTGAAACTCCGTAATATTTATCATTATGAAACGTTGTGTTTTTGTCCGAGTTAAATCAATTCAATGTCGAAATGATCACTTGAATCTGGAAAATTGAACGCTGTAAGTTGCTTAAAATACTGTATGTTACTTAAAATGTTACTGTAGGTTATTTAAAATGTCTACTTAAAATGTGAAGATCAGAGGTTATGTTAATGTATACACTGCTGTAGTGAATTTGGGAGAGCTTGGAGTAGACAGACTATACATGGGCGATCCTCAAGCTCGTATCCTCAGAAAAAGTATCCTGAGTCGTGGAAAAGAATCGAACCTGTAATATTCTGCTTGCCGGTGAGACGCTCTAACCATTGAGGTCATCAGAGGTAATATGAGAAAACGCGTAAGCGATTAAAGTACCCAAAACTTGTCTTTAAAATCAAAGGACATGGCTTCACGATCTATTCGACGTTTACCGATGATTTAATGCTTTTATTTCCAATAAACCGATGTAATTTCGTAACAGATACGTTTCGCATATCCCATTGACGCTAGATATAGGAGGTATAGATTGCTTACTCGGCTCTGCAGGCGTGCCAAAAACGGGAAATCCAAGATGGCGGCACAACTGGGAAAAAAATCGCGGGAATATTATTTCGTGACTAAATATTATTGTTTACCTTGAGGACACGAGCTACATCCGAACTTTTCGAATATTTAGTGGTATTTATTTTGTTGACAATTAATATTTTTTTCTTGTTAAAAGTCTTGTTTTATGGGGGGAGAAATTATGCCGGAGTCTTGTGCATCGTATAACTGCACAAATAGACGAGGTCCATCATTCGAAAGTATACGCGGTCCAAAGTATTGCGGTCCGGTATCCATCTTATTCGCGCGCTCTGATTGGATAGCGAGCGGTACGTTATTCTACGATACGGACCCCGATACCGGACCGCTATTTAAAAACAAAAACAAAAAAGTGTTTTAATATTTCGTATACTCGTCGCTTTTTACTAGCTACTTTTGAGACAATAGACTGCCAGTAAAACAACTATATGCTTTGTTACATGGCAAATATGATATCTACAATCTGCATTATTAGCAGTATTATTATTGTCAATGCATTATTATTAGTAGTATTAATAATAATAATAATAATAATAACATAATAATAATACAATAATAATACAATAATATTTATACAGGATAGCCCCTTCAATGCTAACACTGGTATAGTATATGGGGGTCTTGTTTTCTAACAAATTACAGTTGTTACAAATTTCAACAAATATTCATAAATGTACAGTGCAATGTTACAAAAACTAATTGTAACTCAAAAGTTGTCTATCATTCACATATATGTGTCAATTAAGGCAATAGATAATGGCGCTATAACATGTATGAACAGATTAATTGAAACATGGAAAATAGCTCTTTACTGGTAGACATGATGTTAAAATGCCATGGAATTTCCTAACTAGCATTACACAATGTAACTTGCTTCTAATACAAGAGGTACAAAACTTGGGATTTCTATTAACCAATCAGTTTCAAGTCCCGACTTAGGAAACACGAGTTTGCCTGAAATGCCTAGAGACCTCTGATTATGACCATCAATATTTAGTTATCCATATTCCTGCCAGCTCCACATCACAGTAGTCGAATGTGGGTAGAATTATCAACTTACTGTATATAATCTATTCAAACAACAATTGGAGTAGAATCCCTAATACGTCTTAGTAAATCTAATTTGAATGGACCCCTATACATTTGAACTATATGCATCCGTACTGCATAGACATTTGAACGAATTTGATTTTTTTAAAGGACACTCATTGTATGATAGAGATGCACTTTTTTCTTTCAACAGCATTTGGTATCTATATACTAAATACTGCATTGGTTATTTCGTGAGTCATCAATATTGTGATAAAAGTAATTTCTTTCTTAGTGATTGATGGTACAAAACAGCAGTAAACCCCCCACTATTCTGTTGCTGCACTCAAAAATTAAAAAGTTTGGGCTGCATGTATTTATTTTGATGTCCTATAAAACAATTAAATTCAGACAATACAAAGCTGAGAGATATTGTCCACTGAAAATTTATTTAGTTTGGCAAATGAAGTGGTTATTATCTAATTCAAATAATTTAGAACTAAAAGAAGTACTGTACTGTAAGTTTCAAACAGCAATTGGGCGAGGGGTTGTTGCGTATATGTATTTCTAGTTTTACATTAATTTGCCAATCTAATGGACTTATAGTTGACATTACATGTATCTCTGAGAGCCGTTAAACTATCAAGCTTGTGTTGTTCTGAATTTCATTGTTTCATAATTAGATCAAACTAAATAACTAAATAACTCAAAGTGTTTTTGGGTGCAATATTACCTGCACTGATTAATATTTGTTTGAATTCTCACTCTGATGTCACACTGTATAATAACTTACTGAAAAACACTTTAAGTCTTCTGGTGTTAATACTAACATCGGTCGCTAAGAAATAATTAACTTAACCCCATTGGTTTGATTTAAATAATAACTTATAGTCAGTATTATGTCAGCCATGGTTCATAATGACTCTCACAATATCCCAAAATGTTAAAACATCTTCAATGATTCACCACATCGCTATAGGTTATGGCTGAACAATGGTGCATGCTACTGATAATTATGTTGATAAATATTTTACTCCACTGGAAGACCTCTATTGCTATCATAATATTAATCATAGCCATATTTATTACAGTGGTAATTAACACAATAGCCTATGCAACAGAGCATGCAACATATATATATATATATATATATATATATATATATATATATATATATATATATATATATATATATATATATATATATATATATATATATTAGGTAAATTATACCAGTATTTGTTTAACCCATAATTTCAAGATAACATACCCTTTGCCTGCTTAATGCATTGTCGCAAGTGAGCTGACACATGTTCAATCCCTAACATTTCCCCTAATACAGCGAGACTGCATCAACCTACCAAATCATAAAATAATTTCACCAGGGTAAGCCCCCTAGTTATTGGCCCCCTGTTTGTTAACAGAAAAAACCTTCTGATTTAATATAAGGTAATTAAGTCCACACCGATATAATCCCAGCAATTTGCTTTCCATTAGCACCTTTCCTAACAAAAATAACAAAAAATCAGAGAATAAAAGTAAATAATAATACATAAAAAGTTACGGCAACATTCTGTATCTGACAAATCATTTTGAGGCTGCCACATAACAAGTGTAGCAGGTTTTGCTATATAATACAGGGCATCATTTTTCACATTATAAATTCTAGTTAATATTTGTTACTGTACTTACATTTTTCTTAATTGACTATTAAAACAAAAATTTGAGTAAAAAAGTGCCAACCGTCTGCCTGTTGTGCATTTTGAAACATTTTTCCTATACCAGTTATAATCTCTCACGGTAATTAACCTACAGTACAGCGGTTATTAAGCCCTCTCAAAAAACCCTTTGGAAGAGTTATATTATCCCAGGGCTACGGATTATATGGCATATATTATATCTTCTTCAGGTTTATAAATATCAAATATACCGCACCTTCAAAAAAACACTATGGGCAAATTTGCTTGGTTTTTAACATTTCAGGACCCTGCTCCTTTATCAGAATGACACAGTTACAAAAGTGAAGAAAATTATATTCAAAAGTCTCTCAGGTTCAGTCCCATAGGAATAAAGCTATTTAATTTATATGTCGAGAATCCTATTTTATTGTCCTATTTAAAAAAATACACACATCAATGCTCTCCTGGTGTATTCCCAATTAGTATGTTAATTGCCAGATTTGTAAATTTGTTGATACAGGTAATACTTTTAGTTCGAGTGATCGCACACATATTATATTAATTTTACATTTGATTGTTTGTAAGAAATGTAATAAAATCTATGTTCAACTATAATGTCGTTCAGAAGCACTTCAACAATCACAAGAGTAGCTTAAATATATATGGGACCGGCATTGCATGTGCATTTCTATATTCCAAGGACAAAAGTGTTTGCACAGAAACACTTTAATAATTAATAATTAATAACTTTATTTGCCGTCTTTAGCATAAGAATTACAACAGCATTACATAATAATAATATAAATAATATACATAATATAATAATATACAGTTCAATTCTGGTACGCTAAATCTAAAAGGTATATATAATCTATAGGATATTTAAAAAATATTTAAAATAGGTATATACAATCCAAAAAATGTTTAAAAATATATTAAAAGGTATATACAATCTACGAGCTACCGTTCAATTTTGCTCCTCTGACAGTAAAAGATAGTTTATGTCTGTTTGTACGTGAAGCTGGTACTCTAAAGGATGTACTTGACCTTAATTCATGTGTTTGCTCTATTGGTGCCTCTAAAAATCGCCTGCACCACTGCTCACTGAATTTCATAAAACGTTTAAATTCTTTGCTCGTTGAAATATCTCGTCTAAGTGCTAATGGTCAACAGTGTTCCTGGGTAGGCCAATTACGTCCAGACATCTGTTCTGCACTCTTTCGATATCTTCCTCAAGGTTCCCCAGATTGGTGACGCATACTCGAGCAACGGTCTGATCTTTGTGAGGAAAGTGGTGAGTCCAACATCTTTAGGAATATTAGCCTTCCTACAAACTCTTAGATAATACAACCTCTTATTTGCTTTTTTCACTATGTCTGACACATGTGTATTCCATTTTAAGTCATTTTGTATGTTAACACCAAGGAGCTTGAACTCCTTGACTCTCTCCAGTGTCTTCCCTCCAATGCTTATTCTTTCAGGTTCCGGGCAGGATTTCTTGAAACTTATCCACATGTCCTTAGTTTTTTTGGCATTTATTTCCATTTTATTTAGCTCAGCCCATGTCTCCAGATGCTTCACGACATTCTGCATATGGCTTGTGGAGTCAGCAGATACAAGTTCATAATGTGTGCAGTCATCTTCGTATTTACACGTGGCTACGGCCAGATCCCGTGGAATACAATCTTCTATGTCGATAACGTGAATATTAAAAAGTGTCGGGGAAATAACGCCACCCTGTGGGACACCAGCTAACAGGGGACCGGATTTTGACAGAATTCCCAATAGTTTAACTTGTTGAGTTCTCCCTGTAAGGTAGCTCTGTGACCATTTCCAAAAGCTTTTGTTGACACCCATCTCTGCTAGCTTGGTCAGTAGAATGGCATGGTCAACTAGGTCAAAGGCATTACGAAAGTCTACAAAAACCACGTGTATACCATCGTAAAGGCTACCCATATCCGTGGCGTTGTACCAATCCTGGGTGCGGTCGCAAGTGCCGCTACAGTAGACCTGTTCTCCGTGAAAGCATGTTGGGAGGCCTGGATTTTCAGGTCGTTCCGGTTGAGCATAAGCTGTATCTTTTCCAACACTTTCGCAATTTGAGGTAGTACCGAGATCTGTCTAAAGTCATTTTTAATATCTGTTGGATTGTTCACGTTAGGCACTGGGCTAATTAACGCGTGTTTGTACCCAGTAGGGTATATACACTGTACAATACTAGCACAGATAATATCGTGTACTATTGGCGCCAATTCTTCATGGAATCTTTTTAAAAACCAGGCAGGCACTCCGTCTACACCGGTAGCTTTCCTTGGATTGAGATGTTTAAGTATACTTTTTACTTGGCCAATATTCGGAATAGGAGGTGGTCTGTCTGGATGACCCTCCTGCAGGTCGTCGACCAATAAAGCAGTAGGTTCTCGATTTTTCCACGGTGCAGTAAAAGCCTCCAAAAGCTGATCCGCCATTGTCTGTAGTTCAGCATTAGTTGGAACATTAAGAGCTGCAGACTGTCGGGGTTGAGCACCGCAAAGAGAATAGATACTCTTGAAATATTTGCTTGGATTTGAACAGCGTGTTTCGCTGACCTTTTTTTCATAAAATATGCGCTTTGCGTTTGAAATTGAGTCAGCAACCTTTATGCACAAATGTTGATACTTAGTCATATTACCCTTGACAAAGGCTTTTTGTCAAGCTCGAATTTGAATTTTGATGGCCGGCGTAATCCACTCTTTTTCTGCAGGGTGCATTCGCACCTGTCTCCATGGAGTACAGTTGTCAAGGGCATCGGTTACTATTCGATTGAAAGTTTCAACCGTAGCATCTACATCTACCTCTTCTAAAACCGCATTCCAATTTTCCAGGTTAATTCTGATCCCAAGTGCTCTAATATTTTCTTGTTTTAGCATCCTGACATTTCTTTGTATAGGTTTGGCAGGAGGTCGCTGTTGTAAAGGAGTAAGGGTAATACACTGATGGTCAGAACGGCCCAGTGGTGGGAGATGTTGTGCATCATTGTATAAGTGATGCATGTTGGTGAGAATTTGATCTAATAAATTCTGTCCGCGGGTTGGAGATTTTACGATCCGACGAAGGCCAAACCTTTGACAGAGTTGACGTGGATTTAGATGATTAAAGTCACCAGTGATCACGATTCCAGCCGACGGCTTCTCCTTCAGAAAATTATCTAAATAGTCCGTAATATAATCATTCAATTATTTTCCTTCTGAAGCGGATTTTCCTGGAGGAAAATATAGTCCGACTGTTATTAAACAGCTGAACGGTCTTGGTGTTCTATGAGGGGTATGGAGTAACCAAAGTACCTCCTTATAATTAACTTCAACATTCACGAGGCGTTTAGTAGGGAGGTCATTATGCACATATACCAATACACCACCACCAGGCATAAGTCTATCTTTTCGAAATATATTAAAGGATTGACCAATATTAATAGCAGTAGATGGAATACTGTCATTAAGCCAGGACTCCGTTACAACTACTGATATGTTGTTTGTTTCCACAACAGCCTGAAGTTCATCTACTTTATTAGTAACTTGCAACAAAGGTTTTACCTTTGTCCCTTTAGAAATATTAACGTTAATACAATTTTCCGCACAATGTCCAGCAGATTTACGGTG
>JAYKKM010000342.1:0-65000 GCA_035772405.1 Chrysogorgia sp. JL179-B06 | reverse complement strand
ATCACGTGTACTTACCACTCTGTTTAAGCTTAGCATCCCTTACATTGTTCAGTGTCTCTCTATTTATTGGTGATGGTCTGTTACTCGCATTCATGTAGCCAAATTCAAAAGATTCTAATAGTTCATTGAATTGCTTCAGAGTGAAACATCGTATTTCATCAATAAGGTACTTTAACATCAGCTTAGTTTCGTATGGAACAATTCCTTCGAAAAGGATATGCATGATGTCTTGAGGGAAACACTGACATACATCAAAATATCGTATGGATTGCAAGACACTAAGCATATTGATGCCATAGGTAGTCGAAAGTCGGGTACGGACTTGGGGTGAATTACTTTGATCTTCAATCATAGCACAACGTTTAATATGACAAGTTAAATTTCTTTCTTGAAAATCAGCAGCACGAAACTAGAAAATTAAAATATATTTATGTAATTAATATGAATAAAACATTTTTTTAAATTTGGTTCTTCAGTATCACCACCAGATAGAGGGGGTTTGAGTGCCATAGCAAGTCCCTCGGAATTTTGGAGAACAAACTCGACAGGGCCAGGTCTACCTGTAGGTTAAAATCTCACTATAATTATATAATTAGCCCATAGGAAATTTTACATTTATATATATTATATATAAATATATATACCTTGACATCTGTTTCTTCTCTTGTTCCCAAGCAATGTCGACAAATTCTTAGTGCTCCACCAACACCTTCCTTAAAACCACTTATTAGATTACTTCCAAGGGTGTCACCAGTCCATAACACAACACTTCCTCGGAAATTTCTCATCTGGCCAGCAACATTGAATTGATATCCTGAATCCTGAAAAGGGAAAAGTTTTAAGCTATTAAACAACTGCTCTGAATTTCTAACTTAACTAATACTATAAAATTAAATATTTATTATACCGGCACATGATTCACCAAAAATTATACTACAGGCTGATTATAGTGGTACAGACTAATTATGGTTGAAAATCACACAAAATCATGTCTCTACATATTCTGGCAAGCTGAAAGTGATTACTGCACATTCCATTCCAAAGTAATTGATTCACCAAAATCCCTGACAAATATCTGGTTAAATATCTTCAAGTTCAAATTATTCTCAAAATAAACTAATTTAAAATCAGTCTATAACAATGGATTTTTAATTTAGAACTCACTTTTGTGAGCTCATTAACATCTTCAACAAATGGTGATAAAATTTGTGAAACACCATATCGCTTTAAATCATTTGTTTTGCAAATAGCAATCAATTGCATAGTGTGTATCTTAGATCTATACACCGGTTGGATATTACCAAGACAATAGTAGAATACACCTACAGTAAATGAAAACAGTTTTTTGTTAAAGACAAAAAAATGCTGTGAATAATAAAATATGACTAAAGAAAGTTCCATGAACCTCAAAAATGTTGATTGTATAGCATTATGGAAACATGGTATTAAGTTACTAACCATGTCCTACTGACACAACTTATTTTAAAACATGTAATAAAAATCTACTAATCTTGTGATACCTAATAATAACAAGGTGAATTGAAGTACTACTTCGCACAAGACACAAACAACACAGGCTAGTGAATATTGTCACAGTCAGAAGTTTGTTTAGTTTAAAACCTTGTGGTGAAATCATTGACAGATGCAATCCTGTACTGTCCCAGATGCAGTGTAACCAGTTGTATAAATATGGGTCACTCTTAAATTTAGATTGTTCTATAACAGGCTAACAGCAAGGATTGCAACCTGCGAGGACCTCTCGCTGGCCCCTATGATAAGCAAGGTTGCCAAACCTGCGAGGAACCTCCTGTAGTCATCCACCCAAACCAACGGACCCATGTATGACAGGGGAAATATAATTATGAATATTATACTATGATACGAAAAAACCCAACAAGAACAATTGGTACTCACCCGGCTGAGCCAAAGACTGATTCCTTCCCTTCAATCCTTTCCTGACGGGAAGCCGATCCGTGTGGGTATGCAGGTACGACTGGCGACTAGCTTGACTGACTCAATTGTCAGCGTTTAAATATTAGGTAAGACCCCAAGCTTTTATACCGGTCGATTTACCCACTTAAGGCGATGTACCCCAATAAGTCTTGTTAACTTCAATTATTAGGTTAATAATAACAAAATAATGTGTTCTGTAGAAATCCAAAATATTCCATGGGAGATTGGCCCAGGACACCTAGATGGACCCACCTAGTTACCAGAATCCCAACTGCTCACTTGTTTTAATGACAATAATAATAATAATAATACATGTAATAATAATAGAACAACGATTTTGTCGTGGTAATAGATTTAAACAAAGCTTTAAAATACGTCGAAACCATGGTGAAATGGTAAATATAGTTCTTACAAGAACTGTTCAAAATCATGCACTACTAATATAATTATTATACACAATAATATGTATAATATTATATAATCACATTTACCAAAATCTATCAATGGCGTACTGTTGGAGCAAAGGATAGGAAAGAGAAATTAATTCTTAGAAGAACTGTTTAAAGATAGAGAAATAAATAGGCTTTTAAAATAAATAAGCACGATGCTCTTTCCTATCCTTTGCTCCAACATTACGCCATTGATAGATTTTGGTAAATGTGATTATACATTAATTATACATATTATTGTGTATAATAATTATATTAGTAGTGCATGCTTTTGAACAGTTCTTCCCCCCCTGCACCCCCTCTGGACAAGGCTAGGGGGTGTGCACCCCCCAGTAAATCTATCCCTGAGTTCTTATAAGAACTATATTTACCATTTCACCATGGTTTCGACATATTTTAAAGCTTTGTTTAAATAATAATAATAATAATAATAATAGTAGATAGATAATTGTGATTCTTACTGATTTTATGAATTTTAGCTTTTGAGCCAAGGGGATTTGCAATTTCCAAATCATCGAAGTAACCAAGAATCTGTAGAGCACATGGACTTTCAGAAAAAATCGGGTGATTTCTGAAGTATTCCCCATCATTAACATCACGCAAGAAACCATCTTGTGACTGGTGAACATTGTCCAATTCCTCAAGGACATTTGGATTTTGAAGAAGTGCCTATAAACCAATTTGACAACACTGACAATATATATATATATATATATGTTTGATATTGATATACCATTACATTTCAAATCATCACAACTTAAATTAAAAATTATATTTATTATTTATAATATAAAAGTCATTCATTCATCCAACGAACCTCAAGGTTTTTTAACAGTGGGACGTAATATCCATACTCAGTTACTCGCTTTAACGGTCTCCTGCCTTTTTGCGTCACATATTTCCACCTTCTTCCCAATGCTACTTTAGTTGGTTCCTGTATTATGGGAAATATAAAATATGATTACTGCAAGAAATATGTATACCAGACAGTACATGCATAATATAATTGTCTACACCAGATGATTAATTTTATAGAATGGACATGAGTCATAATACATCAGTTATAATAGCATTAGGCTCAAGTAATGTTGCTCAGGATGCATAATGGCATTATGCAATTAATATGACAATAAGTAAACTGGCACAAAACATGTCATGTTTTACTGTACCTGTATCTCTGTCAACAAAATAATACAATTATTCACTTTGAGGAAATTGTGCACCTGTCACCTGTGATGCTCTTTGGGAGCATCAAATCATTAAAAACTATAATCCCAACCCCCTGGATCCTAACCAAGACCCTAATCAGAAGGGTGTTGAAAACCCCAATACTAATACCATTATAAAGATGGGGTCACTGAATGCCAGGGATAATTTGTCTTCCCTATATCCTTTTGCTTCAACTATGCCGCCAATGTCCAAGTTCATGTGTGCACTTGGTGTCACATATGTGATGGTGTGCAAGCAAGCGAACGCTTTTTGCTTATAAGATATACATGATTTATTTAATAATTTCTGATATTATAATATAGATCACTTACCACAAGATTAAAATTATTTAGGTCGTATTCCCTCTGTTTATATTCAGTGTCTAGACCACTAAACAGATTAGTTGAGTCAAATAAGTCATCCATATCTTGAGAAAACTCGAAATCATGGTGAACATCACGTATTTTTGCTTCCAAGACCTTTTTTAATATGTCACAGTACTCTCCAAGTAAAGTCTGTGTGGATTGTTTGACAGAATCCAACGTCGTTTGAGTAATACCAGCGCCTTCCTTTGTAGCCAAAATAAACTTTGCAGTATTTAACTGTAAATGCCTTCTTGCAGAGTCTTCATTAAACTCCTCTTCAATGTTTTCTCCGGGTTCTAGGTGATTATCTTCATCAACATCATGTTCTGCATCCAGATTGTTGGCATGTTCTCGCAGCCAATGTTTTTGTAAGTTTCGAACTTTTGTAAAGGATCTATTGCAACTTGACTGGCTACAAAAGATCTGAAAGTTTGGTTCGTTTGAATGAAAGTTCAACAAATGTCTGAAAAACTGGGATTCTTGGTCTCTTTGACGACAGGTAAAATTGCAAAAATTGCATTGAAACCTCGCCATAATATGGCCTCTTATGCCACTGTCAACACAAGGTTGCTGGCGGCGATAGGAGATGAGACCCTGAATACGAGGTTGAAGCCCCACAGACACGAGGTTGCTAAGGACGCTATTAACTTGTTTACCCGTCGTTATCTAATTGGTCCAATCATATTACAGAGTCTATGTCCCCCCGCGGACTATTAACGGGCTCCCCCTTTGTGTTTCTGATCGCGTGAAAGACAGTTTAGAATTCGCTCCGAAGTTTCAATTTTCAATTTAACCTTTCAAATTCTCGATATGGATTTTTCAAAAATGTCTATCGATCAACTGTTTGGATTTCTCCATGGAAGAAATGTTCCCGGGACTGCCTTGATTTTCCCATAAGAAGCAGTTACGAAATTGCGTGGTAAGTATAAATCATTATCGACTGTTAGTATTTTAATATTTATCGCGATGATTCAACGACTCAATTTGATTGAAAGAAGAAAGGCCACTTTACAGTCATTAATAATTATTTTCTTGTTAATTAGACAACTTTATTGACGGAGCAAGTTTGCTTATATTAATGGGAGATATTCACGAGTTGAAGGAACTTATCCCTAACACTGCCCATCGGCTTCAGCTGAAACGTGTCATCTTGTATGCCCAAAAGGTATGTTTCACATTCTTCATTTTGTCAAAAATGAGTTCAAAAAGTTGACTTACTTATCACTTTGTTGGACAAACGATTTAATATTATTAGATGATCGGAGATCGAAGTGGATTGCTTAGGATTACAAACAGAATGACGTGTTTATACAATGCTCCCTATGCGTTCACATGTGCCGAACTCAATGCAAATGAAGTAGTCTTTTGTTTAAGCTCATTTGCATTGAGTTCGGCACATGTGCAGTTTAGTTCGACGTTTGACCTAGGCCTTACTGCTATCTGAGTTCTGGTAGCTCAATGGTTAGACGACATAAGCCTAATATAAACCTACTCATATGCTTTGAGTTCATCAGACCTCTGCTACTTGAGCCAAAATCCAAAACGGTGACTCATTGAGACAGAGCGTTCTCGGTTTCCGCACCAAAACTGTGGAATTCATTACCACAGGAAATTGGGTAATTTTAAGTCAGCACTTAAGGCTTTTCTTTTTTTAAAATTAATAGTTTTTTGTTCTTAGTCGTGGTAATATTATAATGTAGTGGGCTTTATCTTATAATGAAACTGTAATAAGTTTTATAAGTAAATTTAAGAATAAAAGACTATTGTATAATGCTCCTAATACGTCTTTTATTATTATTATTATTATTATTATAAGGTTGCATGCTGGTTCGATTCCCGTCTGGGGCTCGGAAACATTTTCCTGAGTTTGAATTAAAGTTTGATTAGCAAACAATTTTACTATATTTTTTGCTGCCGTAGGCAGCACACTAATCTTGACTTGGGTTGCTGTGTCGCGTACCCAGTCCTTTTACCGAGCTATGTATAGCTGACCAGATCTCGATTTGTTAAATTTTGCGTTTGTGTGTCGGCATACGTCATCCATATGTACTTATATATCTTAGTACAAGGAGACAACATGTGCTTGAATGCTTTTAACCATGATCTCATTCCTCGTCAGGGATTTCTGTCGTTGAACAACTTACCAACCGTTGTTTGTTGCCGTTGGTTAGAAGACAACTTGTCCTGTCGAATATCGATCAGTGATCGACACAAATATATCGCCCGTTGAGGCACAAAACAATATTGATCTGCCCAACTGTATATTGTAATAAACTGTACATGGAACTGTCTTCAAGAAATTATTTACCTCAACTTTGTTAAAATTCAGTGGATTTGTCCATTTTGTGAAAATTCACTAATTCAGTGCACAATGGGAATTATTTGTGTGCCATGGATAACCATAATATTTGGTATGTAATAAATACAATATTACAAGTTCTTTTGGAAAATAAAATACAGTGGTTGCAGTTGACTGTGGTGTATTCCCAAACAACAATTACAGTATAATATGGAGTCCTGGACATGTGCAATGAACTAATACATCACAAAGATCTTGAAAGTATCGCATTCTCAACAATAAAATTAATAGACGATATAAATAATGGTGCAACAATATTGTAAACATCTGTTACATACCATTTCTGGTATTTATTTAGTCGGCGCCTATATGTTTAGCGCTTGCTTTGTCATAACATATCACACACTTGCGATTCCACTGACAGCTTTGCCACAGTAAGAAGCATGATTTATAGTAGTGGCAGTGATTTATCAGAAATTTGTTTACCAATCACCAACTACATACTGTAGTCATAATGTATACTGTCTATACAGTCAAAAGCCTTGCCAATTATATTCAGATAAGTGATAATCATTTGTAATTTAAGTCTGCTGTATTTAAAATATTTAAAATAATTGATAGAAATGTGTACATAACTACAGTGGATTCATTTTTGAAATTTTATCAGAAATTAGGCTTCCCATGACTTTCGAGGCAGCACTTCCCCTTGCGATAGTAACTTCTAGTATAATTGTTGTATTTCCTCCAGTATTTTTTGCTTTAACCATAGACCTCTTTCATAATGGCGACTAATTTAAATATTCTTTTATGTGCATCTAAATTAGCCTTTCTGGCCTCATTCAAAAGAATCTTTGCTTCCAAATGAGGCCAGAAAGGCTAATGTAGATGCACATAAAAGAATATTTAAATTAGTCGCCATTATGAAAGTGGTCTATATAGAGGGCAAAATTACTCGAATATGATTGGCTAATGAGGAGGGCATTTTTCCTAAATTCAGGGCAAAATTACTTGTACCGGATTGGTGGAAACACCAGTGGGAAATACTTAAGTTATTATGTTATTTTACTTGTAAATCCTAGCTCCCCTGTTTTCTTAAGTCAATGTTTGACTCAATAAAGTTCCTGGTAATGTACAGTTTACTTTCAGTGGATTGTATAGGTGTTTTTCACGCTTGGTTTTGACATTTAATTAGCTGTTCGCATGTGTAGCTGACTTATTTATGAATGAATTTTGTCCACTAAATGATTAACAAGTGATCACATGGCTCCTCATAAAATTAAGGTTTAATTTCACTTGTGTTTTCAAAGTTTCACAAATTGAAACTTTGAAAACATGCATGAAATTAACTGAACATTGAACGAACATTGCTGGAATTGACTGATGCATAACATTTGTAAATGTTTTCTTTAAATTAGGATTTAAATGATGTGGCTGAAGACCCCCAAGTTGAAACAAGAGTTACAATATTAAGCAATTGTGAAGTGACTTCACCAAAAGATTGTGTCCCAGTAATTACTCCTGTCTTAGAGGTTCCAGACTACATGCCTCTAGTCAAATTACCTGCAACTCCTGATTGTGCAATAACTGCTCCTAAGATCACCAAAAACTCTCAAAAGAATGACAGTTCCCCAGGACTTCCTAATGAATTGGCAACTCCTGATCGTTACTCAATAAGAGTGGAAGAGGCGATAGCAAGAAACGATTTGCTGTCTGCAAGGACGCAACTAATCAAAGACGCTGGGAATTTTTATTATAGCATATGTAAGCATCCCAAACAAGGAGACTACACGAGAATGGCAAAGAAGCTTTGTGAGCGTTTCCCTGAATTGAAGGATTTTAACGAAGATCGATATTGGGTATGTTTTCTTTTATAATAATAATATTTTTATTAATTGTTAAAATATTAATATTTTTATTAATACTTGATTGAACAAGGGTGCTTTTATTCCACAATAATGGCATGGCTGATCACATGATATTTTTAGTAGATTTTGACAAATTTTAAATGGTTTTACAGGGCACAAAATAAAATGATCACTCATCACCGATGAAAAAATCCAATTGCAGCAAAAAATATTTCTTTAAAATAATTCAATGTTGAAAAGATTTTGAGATATTTTGTCTGACTAGCTTGTCTTGACATAATGGTACCAACTTGTCCTGACATATGGCACCCACTTGTCATTGTAAACAACTAAATTTTGGATCTATGCCTGCCCAGACACAGGGTGCCTTAGGTTGGAAGTACTGTAATGGTATTCTATATTGGTCCAATCTAAGATATTTAACTAAAAAGAGAAAATACAAGTTCTGGACATACTCCTCTTAGGGAGGCAGCACACTATTCTTGACATTCCTCTTGCGTTTACTCGTGCCCAGTCCTGTGACCAGATCTCGATTTGTTAAATTTTGTGTTTGTTTGTTTGTGTGTCAGCATACGTCATCGATATACGCCGCCTTCGATACAGGATGTCTTTAGTTTCGCGTGGAAGTATCCATCAAGGCCATGAAGGTTTCAGTGGCCAGATTCGAGGAAACCAGTGCTCTTTCATCAGTTTATCTATGCTGTTAACAGCACAAACTATTCCAGTTGTCGAGTGGAACTCGACCACCATTGACAATAATACAACATGTACTTGAATGCTTCATTCTTCGTGACGGATTTCTGTCGTTGAACATTCACCAACTGTTGTTTGTTGCCGTTGGTTAGAAGACATTAGACAAGTCAAACAACTTGTGTATTAGACCTTGTGAAGTTTACTTTTTCTCAACAAAACGTTTGAAGAGGAGCACCTATAATTTGGCCGTCATCTTCAAAAACAGCATCCTAATTTAACCCAAATACGTCGAACGTTTTCTTGACAAATAATCAACCCTACAAGCTCTCTTATACCTTAAGTCAGAGGCAGCATTTCACTTCTGATAAGAACTCCTAATAATGATAAATTTGTTATTGTCTTTACAGAAATCTGTGAAAAATCAACTAAGTATGTATTTCCGAAACCAGAGAAGAGTTTCAGCCAAACCCAAAGGAAAGGAGAATGTCAAAAACAAGGCTGTACTAACAAGTACTGCTAAAAAGATCAAGCTTGGTGATGATGTTCTATGTATCAAGCGCAACCTTGACCTGTTAAAGACAACCAAGGAGAGTGATTTTTCACCCGAGACCTATAGAAAACTGGTTGAAGAAACTTATATTAAACGAAGGGAGTTCATTGAAAAGGAAGCTAAGTCTGCCAAAGAAATTCTAAGCCAATGTCCCTATTTGAGTGAACCATCTCATGTAAGTTACATTTAGACGGTCTATATTGAGAACTGAAGTAGTTACTGTATGTTGTTATATTTGTATAACTAAAGTAGTTGCCATAAATGTTTGAATTGGTGCACTGACTGAATTAGTGCCCCCCCCCCCCCCCTCGAGTAAGCAATGACTTACTAAGGATTTATATTGTTGAAATTCTCTTGACTGTCGTTAAATTTTCTGTTAATATTATGTTGATCTACTTGCTGAAATTCAAATGATTTTTTGTTAAATATTTGTGTTAAAGGACACTCCACCCCCAAAACAAGTGTTGTTTAGATTAAAGTGCTCAACTAATCCTTTTAGTTTTAGAGAAAATTGGCGTTTTTATTGTATTTTTGGTAAATTGAAGGCTGCCATTTTTGTTGATTGCAGGCGAATACGGTTGCTACCGTTAATTTTTGATGTCATGGTCTCATGGAGTGATAAACACTATGAAATCCTTCACGATAGTGTGAATAGAGATCCTGCGCAATAGACTAAAACCATGTTATTGTCATGCTATTGTGAAGGGTTTCTTTGTATAGTGTTTCTATCACTCAATGATGACAAAAATTAATGGGAACGACCGCATTTGCCCGCAATCAGAACAAACATGGCGACCTTCGATTTCCCAAAAATACGATAACAAAGCCAGATTTCACTGAAACTAAAAAGACTGCAGTAGGATAAAACTAATACCCATTCTCGTGTAAGGTGACAAACAACTTTCATTTAAGCAACACTTGTTTTAGGGTGTAGTGTCTCTTTAATTAAACTCTCTGCTATTATATAAACTACTTGCTTTAGCACTCCCTACCGTATCAGTGGGAAAAATAAGTGCCGCAGACATAAATTTGAACATTTACGGTATCATGTCAAAAATTATATTATATTAAATTTGGTTCAGGTGTGAATGGATTAACCATTTCTTCACCAAATCCAATTGTAAGAATACTGGTTTTGGTTCTTCTAATTTCATGGAAATTGGAATTAACCTTTTGACTACTACTGTATACTGCCCAAAACCAGGCCCTTTATTTTTATTTGAGTTTCACATCAGCCTTTCAAAAAATTCGCAGTCAGGCTCTTGTTATATATGCAGTAAAAATGAGAAATTAATGGCTTTTTTGTGAACTGAAATTTTTAAAACATATTTTTTTATTTTTAGGTCAAAGAGGAACTGCAAAGAATATTGGGAAAAGAAAAGGTTAAAGAAGCACCAAAAAGAATAATGGATGGTCTGAAGTCTTTATTGAAATCGACTGAAAAACTCAACAACAATGACATTGTTTCAGCCATTGCCATCATTGAAAAAAGAATGAAAAAGGGGAAGAACACTGAGAAAATAATAACATATCAGGATGTAAGTTTAACTTTCAAAACATATTTTTGACTAGAAGGAAAATTTCGAGTGTTGAAAATGAAATATATACATTTTAAGACCAAACCGGGACCAGTTGTGAAAAATGCAACTTCAAGGCCTTCCAGTTGGAATTGAACCTGCGATGCTAGTGCAGTGCTCTGACCACTGAGCTATGGAAGCCGTTGCCGAGCTGATCCCGGTTTGGTCTTAACATGTATATATTTCAACACTCGAAATTTTCCTTCACCATAAATCCTTAGTACATACATAGTTTAGTCCAGTTAGCTCAGGTATATATGTAAGGGTTATATACCGAGACTGAGGGATATATGTTATTTATGAGACCGAGGGATATATTTAACAAATAGATTCCATTTTGCCGTTGTCTGTCATTTTTCAGTTATAGATGCACAGATGATGTCAGAACGTGGTAAGAACAAAAAAGTGGCCCACAAGATGTAGTCGAGTGGGTCACTGATGCTCTTACCACGTTCTGGCGTCCTCTGTACATCTATAACTGAAAAATGGAATCTATTTGTTTTATACAGTAAAAATTGAAATCAAACCATTCAAAAGGCTTATTAGGTCTTTGCCACTTTCTGGGGCATGAAAAAAGATAAAAGCAGTCGGCTGACGTGATCCGTGCATCTGTCCTTTAATAGATCATGGGCAACAACCAATGAGAACGAGCGTAGTGAACAGGTTATTGTATAAATATAGATTATATAATATATATATATATATATACCTGAGCTCGTGGATCGAAAGTGCAGTGTAAAACAAATACTGTAGAACTTATTGAAGTTGTGTCAAATGCTAAATTAAACATTTATTTTTTAGCAAACTACTCCTGCGTACAAACTATTCAAATCAAAGTTGGTGGAGTTTCGCATTGTTTGTACTGGCACTCCACAAGATACGAAGCAGATATTTATTTGTGGTGAAGACGATGCAATTTACGAGTGTCCCACAAACTTTTTATTAGATGCGTTATTTAATTTGATTGCATGCTATTATGTTTTCCATGTTTCGTATCCTAATTGTTTGTATAGTTCTTTGTTGTTTCTCCAAGATGTCGGTTTGCGTTGTGTTAATTCAAGTGACTGTCGTGGTAGTAAATATAGTTCTATGTTGACAGAGGTCAAACACTTTACAAGTAAATATCTTGTTTAAGATCTTTGAAGTTTTTATTTTTATAGTTCGTAGATATTATAATATTGTTTTATGGAAATTATGTTTTATAGAAAGTTAGTTATGTATTTCACCTTTTTAATGTAATAAATATGTAAAGTATATTATTGTTTAATTTCTTGCAGAAAAGTGATTTGTTCAGTATAGCAAGTATAACACACCTTGTGAAAGTGTGTTATAGTAACACACCACAGGTGTGTTATACTAACACACATTGCGTGTCAAAAAACACACCTTTTTGAAAAACACATGTTAAGGTGTGTAGTTTTGGGGACAAGTAAATTACACACCAAAAGGTGTGTTACTGCTACACACCTTTGGTGCAATTACACACCTTCTGTGTGCTGTAGTAACACACCTTTTTGTGTGTAGTAGTAACACACCTGTGTAACAACAACACACCTTTGGTGTGTAACAGTAACACGCCTGAAGGTGTGTAGTTTTGGGGACAAAAAAGGTGTGTAGTAGCTACACACTTGTTTTAAGAGTCATGGACGATCATTAAGCTCATATACTCAGAAAAACGATTCTGAGTCCCGTACAGGAATCGAACCTGTAACCTTCTGATTGCCGGTGAGACGCTCTAACCATTGAACCACTTTGAGTCAAAGACGGAGATGGAGAGCGAAGGTTACAATGATGTATACTGGTTCGATTGATATATATATACTGCCTATGTGGCAGTCACTATATATCGGTAATGTTTGGATGTGTTAATATACACTGATGTAGTGAATGTGGGATAGCAAATTATCATGAAAGATAACAGTGGTTACACTTGCCCTCAAAACTCATCTCATCTTAAGACATTTCTGAAACCAGAGGAAGAAGCAAGAAATGCGAATAGTGCCTGTGGGGGGGCAATATCTGCTGGCGGATAATGTCCGGGGAGACTCTATCTGCCAGCGGGACACTATCCGCTGTTACATCGGCATGATTTACTTTTTGTGTGTACAAGCTAGATCGACCTCAAAATTCCCGTGTTTGGATACTAGTTATCCAAACACGGGTATTGACCAATCAGAGCGCTTGTTGTTTACCTGTTATTTTATAATAGTAATTATAAAATAACATGTACTTGATTGGTCAATACTAGTGCAGGATGAGAGTATCCTGCACGGGAATTTACAGCAATTTTTAGTGGCGTTTTTCACTCAGTCCGAGCATGTTTTGAAAGCAACAAACTCGCGAGAATAATATACTGTTTAAATACCTTCTATTTTCTTGCGATGAACTCACTGGGAAAAGAACAATCTTTCTCTATATACGAAGTAAAATACCCAACAGCTGTCTATACTTAAAATCCAAAATCTTCCAGTGAAATTGTGAAAAAGACTGCGAAGACCTTTCCAGAGCGACAGTTGCTGTCCAGGAATATAGCATGTCTGGTTGCTTTGAAACAACAAGCCAAACCCTGAGACGGCTGATTCCGGTAACGATTAAGCTTTTGCTTAAAACTAGTAAGTATTTTTTGATATTCAAAGTCGAATTTTTTATCCATATTCTTCTCTTTAATTGTTGTCGGATTTGTCGGCAAAACAAATTACAGCTTTCCGGCCTGCCGATCGTCTGCTGTTGGAGTCGAATTATGATTGGTAGTTGATAATTCTTGGGAGAATTTGTATTCTCATCATATTATTTTTGGATAAAATTCGTTATTTCTCTGTCGTTATTTTATAAAATAAATACCAAATGGTTTTCCGTGCAGGATACTGTGATCCAAACACTTGGTATGTTGCTCGACTTCCGAAAAGCTAAAAAACACTCGCCTATCGGCTCGTGTTTTTTACGCTTTTCGAAAGTATCGCAACATCGCGCGTGTTTGGATCACAGTATCCTGCACAAAAAACATTTGATATTCCTTTAATCCCACATGCTTAGTCTCTCTTATTAGTCTATTAAAGACACCAATACGGGAGACTAGGCTGGGGGATAGGTCGGCCATGTCACACCAAGTATGGGAGACGAGGGTGGGGGATAGGTCGGCCCATGCCACACCAAGTATATGAGTAGGTCGGCCTATGTCACACCAAGTATGGGAGACGAGGGTGGGGGGAAATGTCGGCCCATGTCACACCAAGTATGGGAGACGAGTGTGGGGGATAGGTCGGCCCATGCCGTAATGCTTTTTGAGTGGGGGCTAGGGTTAGAAAACTCATTATGCGGTGGGTTAGGGTTAGGATTGGTGTAGTGTTGGGGTTGGGTTCTAACTCCGCAATTGCCAATTATTGGCATTACACATTTACTGATTATTTGGTAATTCTAGGTAGGATATTCGCCTCCCTTAGCCGCAGTCCCTCTCCCATTTCAGGGGTCCCCCTCCCCAAGAGCCTGCATTTCAGGCTAATAAACAAACTTCCCACAATGAGATCGACAGTAGCTTTTAATATTGCAGAAGACTCCGCGTTGTCAGCAGTGACTTTTACAGACTTATTAGGGACATAATGTATGTTATGGACATAACAAATGCACGTACCAGAAAATATAAATATACACAGTTGAAATTATGCTGTAGAACGAGTTGCGGTATTCAAGAAGTAGATTCAAACGGGCCGACTAGTCAAACACAACAGTTTAACAATAATATAAAACAAATATTAATCTATTTAAACAATTAAGAGGAGATTTTTTAGATTATCGAGAAACTGGCGCTCAAAAATACCGTGATGCTTTGCGAATAAACAGCAATATTCTGCTGCATTTTGGAACATGGCGGTGAAAAGTTGTGAACCATTTATTTTGTTCATTTTTGGCTTAATAATCTTACGGAAAATCGCTCATTATTAAATGTGATACCTGAAATAGTCCTTCGATACATTTTTTCTGCTGGAAGTTGGTGCAACGTCTTCATGGCGCTTTTAACACCAACAACATGCTTGAGTAGACTTGGGGTTTAATGTTCGACGGCAAGAAGAACAGAGTTAGCTACGTTCATTTCATTTATTTATTTCTGTAATTAGATTGTTAATATTTTTAAAAAAATTGTGTGGATAGGAACATATACGAGTAAACTTTGTGTCTTATTTGCATCAGTTTGATATCAGTCGCAGATAATTATTTTTTGGCCGTTCAAGTGAGAGGCTTTTTTGTCGACTGTATGAACCCTTATGTTATTGGTTTCAACAATGTTTTCTCCAGATCTCCCTTAAAATTGATGTTGATCTCAACAATGCTATATTATTTATGAAGACATGTTGTCACACAGCCGAATAAAGCAGAATTTATCGAGCTAGTAAGGAATATTATGATGATTATTGTCCATTTCTCGTAGTCGAACTTTGTTATTGTACCTGTATGTCGTAATTCAGTGGAGTACCCAAGTAACCATGAAGTGGAGTTGTTTACGAAATATGCAATATTTTTACCTTTAAGCTAATTGGCACACCGTGGGACTTACGGTGCATTGCATTCAATCAGTGAGGTTTACAATAAGCGTTGTTTAAAGAAAAATTGAGTGAATGGTCCTCGCAGTTTTTTTGATAGAAAATATTTTTGTTTCTCATTTTCGTCATCTTATGGAAAAATGGTAGCTATTTGAATTTTGGTCATAAAATATGTCAATTAACGACTAAACTGTAAAAGATTATTTTACTATGTAGTTTTAAAAGGATGTGTTAATAGGATGCCAGCCAAATTCTAGTAGAGAATTCAGAAAAAAATATATGAGGTTTTTAATCATGAAAAGTTGTTACGTTTTTGTGACTTGGGCCCATGAATGATTGTGGGCTTTACGAAAATGCAAAATATCGCTAAAATTTTGATTGGCACACTGCAAGGTATATATAATCTTGAAGCTTAGTTATTATTCTTCACATTAAAAGTGGTTTAAGAAAAAATTAGGTGAATGGTCCTCGCAGAATTGAGCATTTATGTGGTCTTATCTGTTTTGTATATTGCATTTTGATTAAGGTAGCTTTGTGAGTATTTATACTTCCTATTATTGGATTACAGTAACCAATTTGTACTAGTTGCCCTGTTTGGATATTGTACATTGTAATAGTTTGATAAGTTAAAACGAAGAGCTGGAAAATGGACAATGTATTTAGGTAATGTTTTAGTAGATACATTTGCAAAATACAACCACAGAAATGCAGTAATTAACTAAGCAAAACTATGAATACCAACAAAATTAATATAATGTTAACTACTGATTAAAGTGTAGATTTTGGGCTACATGTATAACTACTGTTTTATGGTACATGTGTATTAATTGTACAATAATTGTCCAATTTATTCATGAAAGCATGCTCACATATATATATTTTAATTTGCAGCTTGTTTGCTGGGTACCTTGTTTCAGAATTAAGAAGATTGATACCATATATTTTAAGTTTTAACTTATTAAAATAAAAATTATGAAAGCCATTTACTTCACTATCACATGACATTGTAAGAAGATACAAATCTTGGTTTGTATGTATAGTAACTAGGGGAAATTACGTTGACACTTTAAAAAAAACAAATTTGCAGTGTAATATACCTCTTTGAAAAATCCTTTGTCAGACTTGTGTAATTGCCCTTAATTACAATAACTTCAATACATATATTAAAATGTATTAATTAGTGTTTTCCACAACAACATTTATAGTATACCTGTACATACAGTATATATTTGAAATCATAGTAACAATATTTACATTTCTCATATTGAGAGCAAATTTACATTGTAAATTTAGTTATAGTGATCATAATTACATTAAAAATTCAGTGTTACAGTATTATACAAATTTCATACACTATTACTTATGAACTTTTACTCTATCTGAAGTGATAATCCTGTATAAAATATATATATATATATATATATTTTTATTTACAGTGCAATCCAAAGCAGTGTGTAACATACTGTAGGTAATATTATTATGCATAAAAAGGCTTAAATCTGGTGAACTGCTGATATTTTACATAATAAAATACTGATTTCAAGTCAAAGCCCTTCATCAGAGTAAAGGCTTTGCCTTGAAATGTCAGTATTTGATTATCTAAAACCTTGACAGTTTACCACCTTTAAGCTTTATACAATAACATATGTGTTTTTGTTAAAACTGTTCATTCAAATACTAAACAGTGATGAAGGAGGAGGAGTGGTCATAATTGGTTGTGGTTGGAGATTGCAATCTCCAATATTGAACACCCTGCAAATAGAAAATAATACTTTATGTAATGCAGACCTACATTTGATGTGGGAAAGGGGTCATGGTCCCCCAACGAAAAGACTAAATTTGGTAAGAAATAGTATGACAACATAATAGCATTCCATTTTAAGAGAATTCAGTGTACTAAATTTCAAACTAGAAATATTAAAAAAAAGATTCCAAAACAAGGGCTCCTGAAACCCTATTTTGACAGCTCAACTATTTATAATACATTTTGGTCCATTCCCACCCCTCTGCCTTTGGTACAGACCAGTGATGTGACAATATTCAAAAGGAGAAAAAATGTAACTGACCTAAAATAAAATATCTTTACAATTTGTTGTTGTTGTTGTTGTTCAAGTCATGACAAACAATTTAAAAAACATATAGAACTTCCAAATTTTTATTTTTCTCATATTAAACCAGAAGCAATAAATTATATGCATGACATTCTGCAAAACAATTGAGGTCCTTTTCACAAAACAGATCACAAGTTCAATTGACAAAACCATGTGAACAGAAGCAGCTATTTACAAGCACTTTTAAGTATACCTTTGATAAATTTGTGGATTTTTATAGTTCCCATTTTTCCCAGTTGGCAGTATAAGTTAGCAATTGTAATAAACCTTTATGTATTAGATACAGTATGAGCGGCCGATCTGTAGCTAAAATAGCTTATATCACCAAAAT
Organism: Chrysogorgia sp. JL179-B06; assembly: GCA_035772405.1. Classification (NCBI taxonomy): domain Eukaryota; kingdom Metazoa; phylum Cnidaria; class Anthozoa; order Scleralcyonacea; family Chrysogorgiidae; genus Chrysogorgia; species Chrysogorgia sp. JL179-B06. The sequence continues at coordinate 47,063 of JAYKKM010000342.1, read as the reverse complement.
AGTTGGTAAACATGCGGTTATATTTATTTAAAATACGAATGCATTTAAATAACCATGTTACCAACGTATCAGGACAAATTTCTTACAAAAAATATGAAACTTACCGAGGTTACCGCGACGTTTTCTTTGGTTTTACGGTTCAAAGTTTCTCTTTTAGCTTCGTGAAGAGCTTAATTTGAAAAACATTGATCTTTCCAAGATGGCGGCTTTTTAAGAGGAAAGCCTGGTTACTAAGTTTTGAGCACTTTTGACAAAAATTACCCGACTTTTTAAAAAATCTCCTCTTAATAATCATCCAATTATTTGACTACATTACGAATTTAATAAGAAAAGCTACAAATCGCTTGAGAAAACATTTATTAGTCCGCTGTGAATAAATAAATGCTTACTAACGACTTTTAAACAATAATAGCTGGACCACTTGCTGACTCTGTAACAATAGTTTATGACTTACCTTCAAAACATCTGACCGCAATCATCGCGTCTAAAGCCTGCGACTACAAAAGACTTACGGCTAAAGAAAGAAATCCAGTACGAACTGTGATTGGTGAAGTTTGCCATCGGATCTCATTGGAAAAAGTGAGGTCGTATCAATATGGTATTCTTATTGAATGTATATAAAATAAATGAATCAAAATAAAAATATATATAAAAATTTCAAGTAAAAAAAACAAGTTCGGATAGTGTGAACTTCGATACATGATTTGTTTCACCTTTGTGTAGGCTAAAATTCAGTATATTTTCAAGGGCTGTGGTATTTCTTTCGAGAAATACAACGGTCAGCACTTGTTTGCGACATTGTCAGAATTTCGTTGAGATCAATAAAAAGTATATTTATAGATCCACTATGAATTTTGATTTTCAGCCAATATAGTTTGTGATTTTCGTCCGTTGCGCAGTGATCTACGGTAACGTGCCGACTGTCGGATTTGAATCCGAGCCTTGTAAAAAATTAACACATTTTTCCTTTCATTTTTTTTCTTAATTTGGTCAGGGTTAGTTTTAAGGTTAGCGTTCAAGGTTTTTAGATGGAAACGAGTGCAGATCAAAAACAAACAAGTGCGTCACGTGACCCTTGTCTATCACTTATGACAACTGATAACTGATTTAATTCGTAACATGAAATCTACCTCTCAAACTTTCCAATGATTATTTATTTTTTGATAAACTCTGTGTTTTACAAACATAAAAAGCTCTCTAATTTCAGGATTGTGTTCAATCTTCAAAACAAAAATTGAATGGAAAAGTTAACATACAAGGCTGGTATTCAAATCCGACAGTCGAGACGTTAGCGTAGACCACTGCGCCACGGAAGAAAATCACCAAATACTGGCTGTAAATCAATATTTATAGTAGATATATAAATATACATGTTATTGATTTGAACGAAATTCTGACAATGTTGGAAACAAGTGCTGACCGTTGTATTTGCCGCAAAAATACCAGAGCATTGGAAGATATACTGAATTTTAAAACATATACAAAAACGTGAAACAAATTGTAACGAAGTTCACACTATCCAAATTTGATTGCGAAGAATACCCGACAAGGATTCGGATCTCACTTTTCCGATCAAATCCGATAGCAATTTTGACCGATATCACTTCGGACTGCAGGATTCCTTTCTTTAGCCGCAAGTCCAAATAATTATTTGGGAAAACCATCGGAAAGACAACCAAGAAATCGAATTAAAAAAAAAATTCGATAGTAAAACAATTTCGAAATGGCTCGTACTCGCGATATGTAAGAAAGAACTGTTGAGTGGCGGCCATCTTGGATGCATGATCGCACTTCGAGCGAGTATCGCTATATTTTACTATTGTGAAATGCCAGTTTTCGCATATAACCATAAAATATGGAAACAAATAATTTTGAAATCCATTTTGCCATTTCAATCATCAGGGTACTGCAAAAACACTAAATCGTCATTGATATTATTTTTGATGAATTTTCAAAGCCCGCTGAGAGCGCCCAAAGAAACCTAACACTACAAAACGGCCATGATTGATGTTGTAGTAGCTGTAGCATTAAAATATAAAATAATACCAACTCCTGATTTTATTTTGTAAGCCAGAACAAATCAAGAAAAACACACTTGTTAAATTCTACAACTATGTAGTTGATAACATTTAGCAATTGATAGGTTAAATTGCAAGCATCTAAGCAAGGGTAAATTTGTGGTCAGAGTAAATCTTATATATTTTCGGGTTTAACAAGCCTAGTTTTGTGGGCTATACTGTATAGACGATATATAAACCGTATATTAAACTGCATAGACCGTATATAGGCCGTATAGGCCCCAAAATTAGGCTTGTTAAACGTGAAAATATAAGATTTACTCTGACCACAAGATGACATATCCGGTATTTTTTTAAAGCTGACACTTAAAAAATGGCTAAATTTATTTGTACGTTACTCACTCATTCGATTACTGTCAGCTGTGAAATAAATAATTTTTTATCGGTCTGATCCAAAAAGAGAAAAAACCTTTATATACGAAAACTATAATTCCGCAATAGTAAAACATAGCGGGTAGAATCCGAAGTGGGAACATTCAAGATGGCCAGCACTTGCTATTTCCGACTTCAATTTCAGAACACCAGATGCTCTATATAGCTCACAAGTCGTCATGTGATATCTTCATTTAAGGAGGGAGTTAGGGTGGAGGGATGAAGAGATGGAATGGGAAGGAGGGAATGGGGATGGAGGTAAAGGGGGCGCCGGCACGTTTGGAAAACTGGGGGATCAAAATGTAGGGTATCCGGGGGCATTCTCTCCCGAAATTTTTGAAATATCATACTTTCTAGAATGCCATTTCCTTCATTTACAGGAGAACTTTAAAACTTATTTTACAAAAAATCAAGCGATTGTAACGTGAGTGACCTGAGTGTCGCAGAACAAAAATGGCGATGTTTAACACGGAAGAAAAAAATATTTTCGATTTTCTTTAGGATCACTCTGAGAAACATACAAAAGCCATCCTTTGTAGTATTTGCGTAACGAATGTCTTTCGGGTGAACAGCGCGTGCTTGGTATACTGCATATACACATCAATGGCGAAGTTCGCGTCTTCACCTATATCACGATAGTACTGCAAATACGTCGTAGATAGGAACCTATTACCCACCAATAGTTTTTCTCAAAATAAATCAAAGTTTCCATTTTTGCCAACATTAATAATAGACCCCTCCCTGGCCAATTATCTCAAAAACGGTCCTGGCGAAAAGTGTTGCCGGCGCCACTCATGGGAGGGATAGCGCAATACATTTCTACATACTAACGAACTGAGAAAGTTTATTGATATATATATATATATATATATGTAAATCAGTAACATAACATACAAAGATTTTAAGCGTGGAAATGGCTTTAAATCTTCCTCCGAGATATTTCTTATAGAATTGGATCCCAGATCATAGCTAAAGATTTAAAGGCAGAAAAGTGATAAAAAGTGAAAAAGCTATTGTTTAAATCATGAGACCGTTACACATACTGCACACTACTCACAACGTTTTGGAGTATTCAATTTGTATTTCGACTACACTGCCTACGCAACACAACGTCATATAAGTTGTCAAGTTCGGTGTGTTTTAAACTAATATATTTTGGTGTACCGACACCGGTATAATATAGTGGTCAGTGACCGCTGCATGACTTTCCAAAGTTAAGCACCGTACCTTTGGTACACTAACTGGATGGGTTAACACCTTGTTCATATATCGTTCGGAACGAGGTTGGAACTCGTTCCAAACGAGTTCGGAACTCGTTCCAAACGCGTTCGGAACGCCATTGTGGTGGCTTCGGTTGAAACGTTCGTTGGAAATTTAATTTAGCTTCGTTAATCTCCGACTTTAGCCAATTGTCAACACTAAAATCCTTGTTGGAGTGCTTGCGGTATATGGTTTATTAAACGAGATTAAAGGAGAAAGCACATTTAATTACCGTCCTTTGAAACGGTGATTTCGCCAAGTTTATAATGAAGGCTTTTATTTCAACGCAAAATTAAAAATCATATCGTTAAACGGGAGAGTAAATAAAGAGTACCTCGGAAGTGTTCGCCGTTGTAACGTTCAATCGCATAAGTTTATCTATAAATATATTTATACAGTGAAATAACTGTATGTTCAGGGGCGGATTTAGGGTACGTCAAACACGTCAAGCGACGGAGACAAAAATCCCAGACTAGTTTATTCATAAATTAATTTGTTTTCAAAATCCCATTTTATTTCAAATTTGACATTTTTGAAAATTACACTTGAACTTTGAAATTTTGGAAATATGTTTTTGAAATTTTCGAAAATTTCGTTTTCGAAGGATATTATATTATTGCTGATTCAGTCTTTGGCCAGAGGACGCTAGCATTTGTACTTCATGTAGCCTTCTTCAAAGAGACCATAGCATAGGGATAGAGAGGGAAACCATTTACAAATGTGTATAATTTCAGTACGTCAAAATGGCCGTCTACGTCGAAATAACGAGCACTGATTGGACAAAGACAATAGAGGGTAGTCAGAATTCAATAGAAATCTTGGCTTTTGATTGGCTAGAAAGGTCGAACTACAAGGCATTGAACTGATGAACAAACTATGGCAGTAACTTCAAACTTTTTCTTGAGACTGAGTTCGTTCTACGGATGTCACGGAACTTGTAGATAAAACTCTACAGAATGACAACGATGAGTCCAGTCTTGTGCTTTTCTCATTGATCAAGAGTTTCTGACGCAGGTTGGTATCGACGCGACGACGCCGAGCCATATATTCCTCAGATTATTTAAATTGCTGGCTATCAGTATAAGATGAATAATTCATAATATAGTATTATATTTAATATTCGAACATATGTAGTGTTTATTTCTATTTTTTTACTTATTCGATGGCATATCTGTCTTATTGATCTGAAGCATCTGGAAATTGCTTGTACAGTTCTGTTTCTTTGGCCCTGGTAGGTGATAATTCTTTTGACAGGACCTGATGTTAATGACATCTACTGTATGGGTTGAGTATTACTATTATACCGAGCAAAATGATTAAATGATATCATTGATAAGCAATACTGGTATTATTAGTTGGAAGCAGACATTTAAAAAAACTCTAATTTTTATGAAGACAATCTTCCAAAGTCCAAACCTTCTAGCCTAAGGTGAGAAAGGTTCACATCCCAATAGTGTTGCTTCAACACTAAAAGCTGTTAGCTTTGATTCTTTCAACTCTACCTGTGACATCTTGTTAGTGTGAACGTTCTTTCTCAGCCGTGCGTAAGTTAAAAGATTATACAAGGAACACCATGGTAGCAGATAAAATGGCACTGATGGCAATTCATCAGGAAATAGAGCCTTTGGTTGAGTGGGTTATTGGTACATTTTCAGCTGATAGTAGGATAACTGAACTGATTTAGACATTTAGTTGATTTAGTCATTTTAATGTAATTAATTTTGTATTATTGCAATAAATATTTTATGCAAAATAATAGTTTGTTATTTTTTCAAATAAAATTTCATTCAAAGTTAACAACACCAAATTACCAAACATTTCCAATAATGTGGTGGCAAACAGTAATGTATATGGAACCTTCACTTCAAAATCAACTGTTAGGTCAACAAAAAACCTCCTCTTTTGCACACCAGCTGTACCAGTTAAATAATGATGTTGACAAATAATGATATACCAGTATGTTGTAATAATAAATCTCCTATTCTTCTTAATTGTCTGCAAATTATGTCCCTCACATAATATTATAATTAATTAAGGTTCTATCATTTTTTTATCAACAATCAAAACATGGACATGATGACATGACCAAAAAATCAGGAGTTTACCTGCAGGGTACACTTGCTTATACCAGTTAGTGGGCACATTAAATACCTTAATACATACACATTACTGGAGGAGTAGGTACTTGTATGTCAAAGTATACCAAGCATACCTATTTTTAAGTTTGACAAAGTTTCAGTTACTATTTTAGTGTGCTTGTATACAGATTGGGTCCTCTTTATTGAGACCGGTATACTGTTATTGTGAGTTAAATGGATGATGTGTCCATGAAATGTCACATATGGTCTGATAAAGCTTCTTCTAATCAGACAATGTCTGGTTGGATAGAGGTAAAGGGGAAGTATCTGGTGCCACAAAACCAGACAACCTAGGTTAGATAGGCGGCATAGTGTAAGTTAGTTAGGATGACCAAAATGATGTAGAGATGAGCTCCTCTATGTCCATGAATGTCCCATATGGTATGATAAAGCTTCTTCTAATCAGACAATTTCTGGTTGTATAGAGGTAAGGGGGTAACTGGTGCCTCAAAACCAGACAGCTCAGATTAGATAGGTGGCAAGTGTACCTTAGGATGACCATGAAAGGTGATGTAGAGAGATGAGCTCCTCCATGTCCATGAAATGTCCCCATTGGTATGATAAAGCTTCTTCTAATCAGACAATGTCTGGTTGGATTGAGATAAAGGGGTATCCGGTGCCTCAAAACCTAGCCTGTGCACATCCGGTAACCCTCCGGTATTGTGCACAGGCTACTCAAAACCAGACAGGTTAGGTTAGATAGGGACGAACAGCCAAATAAAGTGTGTTTCACTGTACAACAGTGTTCTTAGGTATGCTGACATCAGCTCTGAAATGGAGCAAAACCATGGTATTTCCTTAAAAGGTGTCTCCAAAAATAATAAAATATAATGCCAAAACACAAAAGCACTTAAAAACGATAAAATATTTAATTGAAAACACAAGTTAGAACTATTAGATTTTTGCTGAATAGTTTTTCAGAATGCAGGAAATGCCATTTCAGACAACCAAATTTTAATTGGTTTTAACTGCGTTTATATATGATTAGGTCGCTCACTTGTTGCTTTGATCCTCGCTGCCTTCAGTTAGCTTCCGCTTCGCTTGGCATCATGGCAGGTCGTGAAGCCATGTATTCCGTAAAGAATATAAATCAGACGTCAAAACAATAGTTACAAATTCAAGTGTGTGGTGTCTTGTGTTTGATTGAAGAACGAAGATCTCTTGAGTATCGAAACACTCTTAATCGAAGAATGAAGCCGCTCGATGAATTCGACAAGCAAAGATGAATTTCGAGGCGCATGTTGTCAAATTACATGGTAAGAATTAAGCCACTTCAGTTCGCCGTTAAGCTCTTCTTCATGTACAGGACACAGAAATTTAGCACTGTGTAGAACTGCCTCGTTCTTTAAAAAATCTCGTTTATTTTTGTCCTGGAATTGTCCAATTCATGAATTAAACCTATCCTAGATAAAATAAACGGGATTCTTTAAAGAGGAGGCAGTTCTATACAGTGCTAACTAATATTTTACTCATGCATATTTCTGTGTCCGGTATACGAAGTAAGAGCCGCCGTTTATATCCAGTTTCTTACATATTATATTTTAACAGTCGTGGAGTTTGCGCAGTTTTCTATCGTTTAAATTATCCCAGTGTGTTGAGACAGGCCGAAGTAGAGTCTATTTCGAAGAGATCCTATTAACGATTAACGTTCGGAAAATAGCGAAGATCGCCGAACCGGAGCCGATTTGGTCACGATATTTGAACGTTACGCGTTCCGATTTCGTTCGGAACGAGAATGGAACTCGTTCGGCACGCGTTCGGAACGGGTTCCGAACGCGTTCGGCACGCCTTTCGAACGCGTTTTTCGTTAGGTTAATTCTGAGCAGTACTGTACTTAGTGCATTCAATTGATTTCGATACGCTGTAACTGGCCTTTTATATCCCGACTGACTAGAGTTAAACCGGCTCAAAGTATATGACAGTTCAACTAATAGTGTTAACTTATAGTATAACTCCCCTCAGGGATGCAGCACACTAATCTTAACAATCTTGGGTTGGTCTGCTTTAAATGCTAAAATTCTGATTTCTGTTCGGAAATCCAAGGGGCACTGACGAAGCGGGCGCGAAACAGGTAGCAAGCCCAACTGCACATGTTCCACGTGCTACCCGTGATCTTCGGTCTTCGTCAAGGGTATTCGTTTGAGCATTGCCTTCGTTTTGAGCGTACTGAAGATGTTAAACTGGTTCAAGGTTTTACTGAGTACAATTAAGCTTAGTATTAGAAACATTCTTAAATTTTATAAAGAAAAAAGCGATTTTAGCTTAGAAACATTCTTAAATTATATAAATAAAAAAGCGACTTTAGCTTTAATGGAACAAATTGAGCTTTTAATGTAGCATTGTTTACCAACTCTGATATCGCATACGCATCCAACCTCGTTCCCAGTGCATTTTGCCTCCACGGCGGAAGGTCGGCGAAAATGGCCCTGGGATCGGCTGGTCCATCTATAATCCGATTGGCTTGTCATAAAACTCAATTAATTCAGCCGACTATAATTTATTCATCTAAATCTGAATGCTGTCTTTGAATTGTACAGCAAATTAGAAGTGACAACTTTCGCTAAATTGGATATATGCTTCTTCATACCTTTTGTAAGAGATAACCATGGATGTATGGTGGATTATTAAGCTTGTTAGCTGCTTTTATGCCGACGAATGCTGGCATGAACAACTGATTATTTCGCAATTATTCAGGTCAACAAAGAAGTCAAAGGCAATGGAACAAAGACCACAAAAATTATCATATCTAAACACCCAGAAATTCTGGGTGTCATGTGACCAGCCGATCCCAGGACCATTTTCGCCGACCTTCCACCGTGGAGGCAAAATGCCCTGGGTACGAGGTTGATAATGCATCATCATTCACTTCAGCCGGATATGATGTGACGTCACAGCGGATGCGGCTGAATAAATTTACTCATTCGTTCAACGTCTTCCAAATGCGATGACTAAAATATTTTAAATTTAATTTTACAAATACTAAAAACAAATACGAAACTTTAAGTTGGAATTTATGCTTCAGGCAGCAAAATAAGCAAAATATACAGCAGTTGGATCAAAATTTAAATATTACTGAGCGAAGCTTTGGCACAATGAGCAAGGCTTTGGCCATAGTTAGGCCAGGAAATCAGCGGGATCTAGTCCCGCCTTGCATTATTTTTTAAAAGGTGCTAATTTTAACTCGTGGATATATGCGAAGATAGAAACGAGTTATTAGAGTGAGACGATTGTGTCACTCACTCGCTTGTTGTAGTGTTAACAATCAGAAAACAATCAGCACAGTATCGGATTGCTACGGCTACGGCGTCATGAATGATCGTCAATTGCCAATGAACGTTTCGTGCTCAGCTAATAAATGGTTAAATGTATGAAACGTTTATTGAAAGTGGCAACTTACTCTAGAGCAAAACAGTGAACGAAGAAAAATATTTCATCTAACTGGTTGCGCTCGACATCCTGGCAAGAGATGTAACAAGACACTTTTATATTAGTAAAAATATCTTTGGACAGTAAAGCTTGTTGAAGGGTCAGTAGATATCCTCCATATAGAGTCCAATGGGATGCCGCCTCGTTAAATATTCAGCGTGACGAACGGAAGTAATTTGCCCGTTAACGCGAGCACGAATATAGAAATACGTATTGGCAATAATCATTCGCATTTTTGTGCGTTTGTAAATAATATTTTAATTAATATTTTTTAGTTTGATGATTTGCAAGTGCGGGGTATGGATGATGTCCTGAAACGTGTACATCAGGTGTTTAGTAATTTACTTGATCATCTCAGTGATGGTGTTGCTTAAATAAGTTGCGAACATTCGTATAAACGGGCCACTTTGTTCACGATTAAAATAAGCTGCAGTTAAAAGAAGTCGAAGGGTCATAGGCTAGACGCAAGTCCACCTTTTCCCTTAATAGTATGGCCTCTTGCGTTGCCTTTTTCCTAATCCGAACCATGAGCCCTTTTTCCTAATCCGAGAAAACAAATTATGTAAAACGTACTCTTTCCAACAAAGGCATTGATATTTGGAATGGTTTGGAAACTAAACTAAAAAATATTAAATCCTACACATCTTATAAAATGGAAACAAAGAAATACTTTTTACAAAATTATTTTTTTAATTATTTCCCAAATACAGTATACATTATATGTTGTTATAAAATAAGTCGTGTCTTACGCACGCTGTGATTGGTCAGTTACCGTGTTTATATCAGGCTATATAACATGTATGGATTACGCAATCGCGATACGCCATCAATTAGGCATGATACGCCATCAATTAGCCATGATACGCCATCAATCAGCCATCCTACGCCATCAATCAGCCATCATACGCCATCAATCAGCCACCATACGCCATCAATTAGAAATCACGGCGCCATCATACGCAGTAAGGAGAATTTACGTGTTGATAAAAAAGATATTTGTACATTTTATTTGCTTTCTACGGGTTATTTTATAAAAGAAATAGAAAACATTTTTATCCGTGTTCCCATACGTTATATAAACACGAGTGGAAGTATGGGAGAACTCGAAATCGCGTGGAAACACTCGCCCTACGGGCTCGTGTTCCCACTATGATTTCTCGTTCTCCCAAACTTCCACTCGTGTTTATATAACGGTATGTAAACACGGAAAATGTTTTCTATTTGTTAATTATTACTTTATTACCAATATAGATGTCTTTTTGCAAATAGTTTCTCGTTATATTTTTTCATCGGACCTGCATATATCCAAACAATATTACAAACATTTTGTTAATTAACAAGATATGTACAGGTACCTTCATTATACTGCACTTATTAATCTCTGTAAATATAATAATTTTCTTCTATCTTTATTATTTAATGATAATTCTCTTTAAACTTTATATAAACCTTTTTGAACTGATTATATGTAAATAGATTAACAAATAACTTCCACTAGGGGTCTTATTTGAAAAGCATTTTAGGTTTCTCGTAGACCCCTAGCCCAAAAAAAATGAAAATTCTCAATTATGTAAATAGTTCAAATGCATGGGCGAAATAAATAATAATAATAATAATGATAATAATAATGATTATTGAATGATTGTCGTAGTAATTGGCATTACAAACGACAGCAACATGTAATCATTTGCTTTGTTGAGTTTATCAGCGGTTTATACGAGTGTTCGCAACTTATCATGACTAATTTTGAACAATGCCGTTTACTGCTTCGTCTGCGACTTATTTAAGCCGCGGCTTATTTTGTTCCGTATACTGTAAATGGCCCTATTATGAATTCGCCTCAACCTCAGTATCCCATTTCGCTGCCGTTCATATCTAGAGAGTGACTGGTTGTGGAAAGAATCTTAGCTGAAATCTTAACGAGTGATCCAGTCGAACGGCACATTCCCTTAGATGATACGATTGCAGTAAATATTATTTATGTAGAGAACTTTCAAATGTTCAAGGAGTTTTCCAATGTCTTTAGCTCCTTGGCTTCAACTATGGTTTCACCTTTGAGTTGTCCCTATCCTTGTTCTGCTTCTACTTTATTTCTCGTTATTTTTCTTCGTTACTTCTTAACTTCTACTTTATTGTGAGACGAACACTATCTTTTATAGTCTTCGTGTTACTTAGAAAAGATTGACATGATCATCTGAGAGGGACCAATCAGATTATTCGATACCAGTCTGTTTTGTTTAGAAACGTTTTCCCGCACACTAAATCATGCTAAATTCAACTAATTAAACTAAATCAATAAATGTGCGCCTCGTTAAAGTCACTCTATCTAAAGACAAAAAAGCTTTTAAGGTAACTGATAACAAGATGTGACAAGAATTATAAGCCTTGTCACAAGACAATGGTATAGATACCATAACATTTAGGCGCCGGTATTCTGTTATGTCGACGCGATTATGCTATTCAAGGAAGGGTTACAAATATAGTAGATTATTTATAGATATGTCCATTCCCATTTTTCGGCTACTATACGTCGTAATTTTGAATGCAATATTTGTCAAATTGTTGAGTTATCAAATTGTTGAGTTATATCATATTCACAACTTAACTATGTGAGCAATAGTTCATTGAATTTGCTTTTTTAAATTAGTATGTACATGCAAGTGGTGGGTCATCATATTAGACTGTTTTACGTATTTGCTGCTCTTCTCTCGCGCTCTTGCCTATATACGCGCCTCAGTTTCCATATTTCCTACTTTGAGATAATACTCTTAACAACGCAGAAGATTAGGAGTGTTAGTTTCGGGAATGTTATCGGCTCTCCTGCTACATTTGTATCTATATGTTGCGACCTTTAATCAAATCCTTTAGTTTTTAATGTATGCCACCAATATTGATGCAAGTTTTATATATGTTATGCTTTATAACTGTCACCACAGTTTAAATAATTAATTTATTATTATAATTAACAATAGTATGGTGACTTTGAGTACTAATTAGAGCTCAATGTAATAAGCTCGTCGAGCGCCACCCTCCCTGTAATCTACAAGCAATGATTTTTTCAGGTTTGGGGTAAACTCCAGTAGCGGGACTACTTGCAATATCTTTTTATCAATACCTCACTTACCTGACTATATATTTTACATATATATATGGACTAATGTTATAATTTCTGAGCTTAAAACGGATTTCCCGTATTGGCTAACTGGCCCAGTAACTCTTGAGGACGATAGTCTCTACGTAGCGCCGGTAAAGAAATCATACTTGGAAAAAGAGTTTATTCGTTGCAGTCCCTCTCGGAATCACCATTTTGATGTATGGTTTCTCTAATGCATGGATGTATTGCGTTTCTTTTTTTCCAAAATGGCCGACGCGTCTATTATAGACCTCATTTCATAAATGGCGGCCAGTCAAAAAATTCTTTAATATGTCATGCAAATTAGCCATTCTGGCCTCGCTACAAAGGATAGATTCTTTGGTTGGAATGTAACAGACACTACGAACGAGGTCAGAAAGGTTAATTTAAAATGAATATAAAGAATATAATTAGTTTGGGTGGCATTATGTAAGACGGTCTATAAACGAGCGGTTAATACAGTATAGTGTCGAAGCTCTTTCCTGGTCCGCCATCTTGTTCAGAAGAGCCCCTGCGTACGAGTGTACTACGCTTGTAAACACGTTCTTTCTCTCACCTTGGCCTTGTGCTGCATTCGGAATTGCCTGCGCCTTCAGGACAAAAATAACACTGTTATATAAAACGTCTGCGGCCCAAGGTCATGTTCGATCTGCGAAAAATGGTTTTAAATCGTGAATCCTTTGGCGACATTTCAAGTTCCTGATAATCTTTGTCATTGCTTGACTCATTTTCAACAGTGGAAACCCTCAAAGTAGTTGCCTTGATTAAGTAGAGTTATATATCCTTGGTTAGTTGGGGACATTTCTGCAACATCTAAATTTAGAGATTTTTTTCAACAAATCTTGCTGGGAAAATCCTGATATATTTGCAAGATTTCGTATAGTGCTACTCGGCATATTTGATCAACTATTTAGACATTACTTCTGTGCTTTTCCAAAGTTTCATGAATTATTAGGGCAGCATGGGGAAAGTAACAACACCAAAAAAATATTTAGAATCGTTTGCGAGGACGGAAAGGCCTCATTCATTCTGATGCATCTGATTTGCACAATAAATTAACAATTATAGTATTCGCTGGCTTGCGCATCAAATCAAGTAAATCATATGCATCCAGGATAAGACATCTGATCGGATTATTAAACAATATTGCGACTGTTATGACCCAGGTTCTTCTGAAACAAGATGGCGGTACCGAGAAACTAACGCGCGTTGAAGCTTATTACTGTATTTATACCGGCTATATAACTTGTCGAAAGGGCTCAAGAACTATGCATAAATACACTCGATATCCACTGATAATTTTCTCTAAGATAGAAATGATCAAGGTTAGTGAGGGATTTTGGTTTATCGTATTATTATAAATTTGTATTTTACTCGTCCGTTTTGATCGTTTCAGTTTTATTTTATGAAAGCTTGTGTCAAGTCCATGACGAAAACATCGAGCATTGGATTAACGAATTTATCATCCTATCACAGTTACCAAACTGCGTGTTTAAAACTATGCTCAATTGGATATTTAGTTACAGGCCTGCCCTTATACTTCAACACAATTAGTCATCTCAGTCTCGGTGATTATCGTTATAAAATAAATATTCAACCTCGACAGGTCACCTCAAATTCAGTAGACTATAATTGTTTTAAAATTGTAGATAGACATCCGACGAATATTTATAACTTAAAAAAAATTAAATATACCCCCAACCCTAAACCGGTGAATGAGCTTTTAGGACTTATCGTCACTTATAGTTAGTCCTCTTACCATTGTTCTATTTTGTCCTTCCAACGCACCGTCGCTCTCACACCACAGCTCCTTGGAACTAGATTCTCGGAGGACATTGGGTATTAACCAACACCCAATCTGTAATTTATCCAGTACTGTATTAATGGGCGACGGAAAACTCGATTCTCTATCTCTTTTCAACTCAGTTTGTTTACTCATTCTATGTATATATATATATACTATATTAATTCAGGATGAAAGTCTTTTACAGCTGCTTCTTGGTAGTGAGGTGATACCACTTGTTGAATCCCTAACATGATTCCCCTGACACAGCGAGTGTTTTATCTACCCAATTATACATAACCCTAATAAAACCAACCCACCAAGCATATACACCATCACAAATAAAGCGTATGATTGTCACAGTTCTTCAATTAATCAAAAAAATATACAATCTAATTAATAAACAATAGTTACTATAATACACTTTATTAACCATTTGAATATGATTAGTATATAATCACATACAGAAGTTATTATAAAGCATGATAAAGTACTATCTCCAGAAAAAAAATAATAATCTATTAAAAAATAACATAATATTTACGCACTTAACTCGAACTACATAACCTACTTTAATATATAGAACAAAACACGGAACAATATCCCAACATAAAAAAAAACAAATCGTTCACACAAATTATAAATGTTACTCTTATTATCCGCTGTTTCCCAACCCTACAAATGGGCAAGGTATAATGCAAGTATTTATTCCTTCAAAAGCTGTGATAAAAATTAAACATCTATATCCGTTAACTAAAATTAACCTAGATTGATGCAGAAGTTTATGAAAGATCTAAATAGGACTGGCATCTGTACTATCAATATATGGATGCGACTGCTGCATGAAGTGGGCACTTCTCCAATTATTATTAATCTTTTATAAATATAATTTATATATATATAAAATCATTTAGATTTAATCGCTTTTATTAAGTTGGGCTGGAGACAATAATGCTGGCGAACACATAACAGATTAGATTAAACCTTACGATTATTGAACTACAATAATATATTATATTAATATCACTATGTACATGTCTCATATGATTTGATATATGGATGAAATAAATTCTATAAAAATATCACTGAACAAAAACCAATAAAAATTTCTTAACAACCATCCCCACTTTAACCGAGGCAACCATGCAGATCTCATTTAATTATTGCTAGAGCCCTTAAAAATGTTTGATTGTGAGTTGAATTCGTGGGGAATGGAATTCGATGAATATGTGGAATTGTTGAAGAATTTTTTGAGGTGGAAGGCATAGTTGTTGAATTGAATTTGATGGTGAATTGGAATTGTGTGTGATAATAGATAGAATTTGGAATGATGTGTTGAATTAGATAGGAAATGACATTGAATCGGAATTGAATGTGAATTTTGAGATCCGCATTTGTGTGTGTGAATGATCTGTTTCTCTGTGTGATGATTTTATAGAATGTGATGGATGGTGATAGTTTTGCGTGTAGAGGGTGATTGATGATAGTTGGAATTGATGAGAATTTGTTGCTTATGAAATTGTTGATGGGTTGTGGATGATGAAATTTAGGGGATTATGGTGAAAAATGAATTGAATGATTTTGAATTTTTTAGAATAATAATTTGAGTTTTGAATTTGACTGATGTGTGATGATGGTAAGAATGAGGAATTTGTAGTGGAATTGGTTGTGCAAATTAGATGGTGCGAGAATGATGTGATTTGCGGAAAGTGGATGGTCGAGATGGTGAATTCCCGATTTGGGATGAATTGATGATGTGATTGAGGGGAAAATGATTGTTTTATAGATGGTAGTTGTGTGATATTTGAAGGTGATTGCATTTTGTTAAGGGATGTGGTTGGGAAAGAATTTATTGATGAAGGAAAGTTGTGTTTTATGATGTTGTGTGAGATGTTGAAAATTGGTGGAATGTTATTTGATTAGAACGAATGATCGAGGGTATGAATTTTGGGGGATGCGGGTGATATGAAATTGAAATTTTTAGGGATTGAATTGCGAATTGATGATTTGAGGGAATTTGAATGAATATGTTTGAATTATTTGGTGAAGGGCGATGTTGAATATCAATTCGTGTTTTTTTGGATATTTTTTGTAGTTGGAATTGAATTTTTGATTTGGGATTTGAAGGAATTATGAAAGGTGGGTGGTGACTTTGATTGATGATAGATGATGATTTTTGATGATTTTGAGAATGATGGAATGGTGAATTTGTTGAATGATGATAACGATTGTGGAATTTAAACATACACACTAAGCCCATTGGCCAGAAGGGCATATGCCATATTATCAGATGAGCGTAAATTGCTCGATTGTTATATAGCCAGTATGGTGTATGGTGTATAATATCACGTTATGCGAGTTTTACCTTTGTCTTTATATAACGGGTTGATTTAATCACTAATGCAACCGAATTGAAGTTGTATTAGAACTAATACGGACCGCGGCAAAAACCTTTTAGAGTGACCGACAGGTAGTATTACAACTAATACGTCTTAAGGTAGGAATGAACCCCAGTAGAATTATCAAATCACACACGAAACATTGCAGTATTTACATCATTTTTATTAACGCATCTCGAAGTATGCAAAGGACTGACGCACCCTTTCGGGGAAAACTCGCATAACGTGATATTACAATAAGTAATATCATGAAATGAGGCGTAATTAGCTATTAAACCGCGCCCACTCGATTCGGGTCATGACCCTGATCGAGCGGGCGGTTTAATAGCTAATATGCCTCACTTCATGATATTACTTATAAATAAAATGATACAGTAAGCCAGGCCCACTAGGTCGTGGTGGTCCTAGTGTTGGTCCTATTAGACGTTCAATATAAAACACTCAGCTAAAGTCTCTGTAACTTTTTACATCCTTACTACAAGACACCAATTTACTCTATATCAGCTAATTTTTTAGTTTTGCAATGAGTGTTTGTCTGACATATATTTTGATATGCTCGATATAACCTGTTATTTTGTTAGAAGACTTCTGATGCTTTTATTAATATATGAATCTTATTATATTATATAATTATTGCATACATGATACCGGTATTTCAATGGTTATTCAAGTACTAGGTAACACATTTCCAAAAAGATGAAATGACCCCCCAAAAAAAAGTCCATAAATTATGCCCGCAACAAAGAACCTTGCTTAATCTAATTATTTCACCAATATATCATTAAATTCCATGATGAAATTCCGTTTCAGCTGATTGTTGTCAGTGAGAGATTGATTCCAGTTTGTTTAATCCACTAATGTATACACTGACTCAGTGAGTGTTAACCTACACAATTATACAGTAAACTCATATATAATACAGTATATATCCTGCCAAAAAGCTGTCTAAAATATATACATTGGATGCCTAGGACTTGGCATTATCTAGGCCTGTGTGATACATGACAAAGGTGTTTACAACCAAACACACTAAGTCATTGGCCAGACCCCAGCATGCCATCAGATGAGCGTTATTATAAAACACTGATTGTTGATAACCAGTGTGAGGTGCATGTTTTAGACTATTAAAGGTCAGTAAAATATAAGCCATGCCCAAGGTGGCATCCGGCCAGGTTTGGTACTGGTTATTTTTTTTCCTTTTAGGGAAAACTTGACAGTATAAACACAGCTATAATCTGTTACTTTTTGTATTATATATAAATTTTTTAATATATATAAAATATTATTTTTTAATATATAATAAAAATTTTATTTTGTTAATATATATAAATATCTAAACGATACAACTTCAGATTCGCTTGCATTTCCCGTGAAAAGGGACTAAACGCCGGTCGATATTAGCACCCTCGCCCTCAGGCCTTCGGCCGGCGCTTGGCGCCGGGCGAAGGGATGAATCCATTTCTGGAAATGGTTTTCCATATAGTTGACTCGCTCTTAAAGTGCCACTGAGTACCCGAAAATCCCCCCCCCCATTTTTAGTACATACATTCTAGGCCGGAAGGCCGCTAAGTTGCATTTTTCGCAAACTGGTCCCGGTTTTGGGTCTTAGAATGTATGTATTCCTAACACTCGAAATTTTTCCTTCGCCATAAATCCTTTCGGCACTTTAGTTTTGAATCGAGTGAAATGCCATGAGGTTGGTTACCATATAATAATACCCAGAATCTTATCCCGGCATTGCCACCCATATATACAGAACTCGTGGCCGTGCGGCTCTCGGCGGCGGCTTCCGTGGCTCAGGCGCGGGTTCAGTTCCAGCCGGGAAGGGCCGCTAAGTGGCATTTTTACGCAAACTTGGTCCCGGTTTGGTCTATAGAATGTATGTATTCCAACACTCGAAATTTTCCTTCGCCATAAATCCTTTCGCCATGTATGGTTTGGATCGAGTGAAAATGCCATGAGGTGTTACCTATAATATACCAGTAATCTTATCCCGGCATTGCCACCATATATACCGAACTAGTGGCCTGGAGGCTCTCGGCGGCCGGCCTTCCGTGGCTCTCGGTGGTCGGTAAGCGCTGGCACTAGCAATCGCTAGGTGGTCGCGGGTTCATTTTCCGTTCCAGACGGAAGGCCGCTAAGTCTATAGTTGCATTTTTCGCAATGTGGGTCCCGGTTTGAGTCTTAGGAAGTGTATGTATTCCAACACTCGGAAAATTTCTCCTTCGCCATAAATCCTTTCGGCATGTAGTTTGATCGAGTGAAATGCCAGGTGTTACCTATAATATACCCAGAATCTTATCCCGGCATTGCCACCATATATACAGAACTCGTGGCTGGGCTCTCGGCGGCGGCTTCCGTGGCTCGGTGGTCGGAGCGCTGCACTAGCAATCGCAGGGTCGCGGGTTCAGGTCCAGCCGGAAGGCCGCTAACTTGCATTTTTCGCAACTGGTCCCGGTTTGGTCTTATAGAATGTATGTATTCCAACACTCGAAATTTTCCTTCGCCATAAATCCTTTCGGCATGTAGTTTGATCGAGTGAAATGCCAGGTGTTACCTATAATATACCCAGAATCTTATCCCGGCATTGCCACCATATATACATGAATCTCGTAGGCTGGGCCTCTCGGCGGCGGCTTCCGTGAGCTTCGGTGGTCGGAGCGCTGCCTAGCCAATCGCAGGGTCGCGGGTTCAGTTCCAGCCGGAAGGCCGCTAAGTTGCATTTTTCGCCAATACTGGTCCGGGTTTGGTCTAAGAATGTATAAGTATTCTGCAACACTCGAAATTTTCCTTCGCCATAAATTCCTTTCGGCATGTAGTTTGATCGAGTGAAATGCCAGGGTGGTTACCTATAATTATAATATCCCAGAATCTTTATCCCGGCATTGCCCCCATATTATACAGAGCTCGTGGCTGGGCTCTCGGCGGCGGCTTCCGTGGCCTCGGTGGTCGGTAGTCGAGCGCTGCTTTAGCAAACGCCAGGGCTCCGCGGGGTTCAGTTCCAGCCGGAAGGCCGCTATGTTGCATTTTTCGCATACTGGTCCCGGGTTTGGTCTTAAAATGTTATGTATTCCAACACTCGAAATTTTAACCTTCAACCCCATAAATCCTTTCTATATATATATATATATATCTATATTTATACATTATATATATTATTAATATTCTATATATATATATACTTATATATAAATACATATATATATTATATATATATATTATATAGTACAAAGTTAAATTAAAAAAAATAGTATATATATTTAACTTATATATATATATATATATTATATATATATAAATTTTTATATATATATTTTCGGCTTAACCTCAAAAACTGGTCTGCTACTAATTGTTTCATCAGGAGAAGATTCTTTTACCAGATGAAACAAGTTGTAGCAGACCAGTTTTTTTTTTTTCGAGAGATAAGCGCAAAATCTATTATTTGCTCTAACTATATGTTGTTGAGCACTCTTTGCATTTCGTCTAAGGACCAAAACCTACACGTATATATATATATTTATATATAGTATAGTATTATATATATATATATATATATATAATTCTTCTTATATATATTTTATATATAATATATATAGGCTATACCCCCCTATATATAGGCTATATATATATTGAAAGGATTTATATGATGAAGGAAAATATCAAGTAGTGTTGGGAATGGCAATACATACAATTTTAAGACCAAACCGGGACCAGTTGCGAAAATGCAATCTTAGCCGGCCTTCCGGCTGGAACTGAACCGCGAACCTGCGATTGCTAGTGCAGCGCTCCGACCCACCGGAGCCACGGGAAGCCGGCCGCGCGAGAGCCCATCAGCCACGAGTTCTGTATTATAATGGTGGCAATGCCGGGATAAGATTCTGGGTATATTTATAGGTAAACACCTGGCATTTCACTCGATCAAAACTACATGCCGAAAGGATTATATGGCAAAAGGAAAATTTCGAATACGTTGTAGGAATTACATTTACATTCTAAGACCAAACCGGGGTACCAGTAGCGAAAAAATGCCAAAACCTTAGAGGCCTTCCGGTAGGAATTGAACCCGCGACCCTGCGGATTGCTAGTGCAGCGCTCTGACCACCTGAGCTACGGAAGCCGTTGCCGAGAGCCTGAGTCACGAGTTCTGTATATATGGTGGTAATGCCAGGGATAAGATTCTGGGTATAATTATAGGTAATATTTGGCATCTGTCACTCGATACAAACTACATGTTTGAAAGGATTTTTATGGTGAAGGAAATAAATTTCGGGTGTTGGAATAAATCATACATTTTAAGGACCAAACCGGGACCAGGTTGCGAAAAATGCAACTTAGCGGCCTTCCGGTAGCGAATTGAATTCCGCGGGACCCTGCGATTGCTTAGTAGCAGCGCTCTGTCCACCACTGAGCTAAGGAAGCCGTTGCCGAGAGGCCATCAGTCACGAGTTCTGTATATATGGTGGTTTAATTGCCGGGATAAGATTATGGGTTATATTATATGGTTAATATTTGGCAATTTCAATGATCAAACTTACATGTTGAAAGGGATTTCATATTTTTCGCTTCACCATAAATCCTCTTCAACATTGTAGTTTGATCGATGTGGTTGAACTGACAAATATTACCTTATATATATAAGTATATATATAATATATATAGTATATATATATTATATATATTATCTATATATATATATATATATATATATATATATATATATATATATATATATATATATATATATATATATATATCTATATATATATATATATATATACTAATATATATTTATGCTCACTGCTTGCAGTTGAGCGCTCTTGGCATGGTTCTTGATAGTCCCACTATTTTGTGTGCATCAAGGGTGACTGTAAATAGCAGTCATTTTCATCTTATCTGATCATCAGCACTACACTGATGATGGCCCAAAAGGCCGCGAAAACGGTACCGTCTGTAGTTAAATATTTATATATACACATTTAATAAATATATATATATCAACACATATTTATATTTATATTATACATATATATATATATATATATATATATATATACTATATATATATATATATATTATATATAAGGTATAATAATATTATTCATATATATACATCTATTAATACATATTATTTTACATATATATCATATTATATACATATACACATATTGATTTACAAATAAAAATATATATATACATTATACATTATTTATATACATATACATATATATATATACCATATACATATATATATATATTACATATACATATATATATACAATATACGATTATAGATAATTATACATATACTTATATATATACGATATATATATAGTATATACATATATTAACACATATATATTATATATATATATATATATATATATACATATATTATATATATATATATATACATAATATCATTATATTTATATATACATACATATATATATATACATAATATAATATATAACATACATATATATATATACACATACATATATTATATATAGATTTTATATATATATATTATATATATATAGATATATATTTTATATATATATTATTATATTATCGATATAGAGTACCATATCTACAGACACCAGTTTCGCTGTTCCACAGACTTTGATCAGCGTAGCTTGGTACAATCTTAGGATATGGGGGGGGCATGAGTTACTATATTATACACTAAACGATTGCAGTTTAGTGACAATCGCTTGTGGGAATATAAAACAGCGGTCATGCGCACATCCACACTGTTTATTTCAGAGTGATTTATAATAGCACCTTCATAGGGTGTTATATTCGACACCTTGTGGTGGGTGCTAAATGAAGAAGGTTGTTATTATTAGCACGATTGAGGCCGCCCCTCGATTTGAGTCGTGCCAATTTGAACACGCATAAAATCATGAGTTGGGTATAAAGTGCTAATTTTAGCCACCTTAGATATCTAACACCTTTTTATTAAGGTGCTTTAATAATAACCACCTTACCTTGTAAAGTGTAAGTGCCTTAAAATTCAAATTAGCACCACATTAAACACGTTTTTCGCATTCAAAAATGGCGGACGATTTTCGAAGGAGCGGCGGGTTATATAGGACAAGATAAATTGGGAAAAATATCGCGAAATCTTAGTTAACTTATTGCTATTTATATGATCGCAAATGCAAGTTTGGTTAAATTGAACAACTAAAAGATAAGAGAAGTTGGCAGTGGAGTGAAGGCAGAATTTGGGAAGGATTTTAATATATATAACAAGTTGGATGGTCGGGATTATGGCCAAGTACCTTTCAATTGGCTGTGTGAAGAAAATGATCAAGTATGGGGTCCTGGGGTTGCACCAAAAGAGAGCATAAAAATCCCTGGTAAGCATGATGGAGAGGTTGTTGGACGAGGAGCCAGATAGAGAAACAGGGACATAATTTAAATAATTCTTACTTTTTCATGAGCATATAAAACCCAAAGTATCCTGTTCCCCAAACATTTACCTTTGCTGCCTGTATACCTCCCTAGTGTTCCACCAACCATTCATTAGACCCCCCATGCACTAGCACATTGGCAATTGTGAATTAACACATTTTTAATTCATATTCTTTTTTCTCTTAACAGAGAAAAAGAGTACAGTGGTTCTTCCTTTTAAATGATCTTACAAGCATGTATTAAAGGAGGTCAGCATCATGCCCCCGACAACTATTGTTTCTAAATAATTTTGTTATGTAAGTGTTTGCCAATTAAACAATAAATATAATGTTAAAAACGTATTGCTTTTAGCCCATTACTCATGGCAAGGTGCCCGGACATGCCCTACTAATAGTGTTATTACTGTGTATCATACACCAGGGTGTTTTTCTTGTTAGTGGTAGGGTACTGCAGTTAATTGATTTAATGCTATTTATAAACTGTCTGTGAGCCCATTGTCTGAGCCTTTGACTTTGGTATACACATATAAAAGTGTATTTAACTACCCCTTTTGTGTTCTAGGCCTGGAAACAAAGGTGTAATATCATGGTTTGTAAACCATGTAACTGTGCCATTATAAATAATGTTATGATTTTTATATTTAGGACGGATGGAATCGAATGATGACAGAGTTTTTCCAAGACAACCTACCCAAGGTTTGTTGGATCTGGAGATCTTCCCCACATGGATCCCCTGTTCATTGCAATGTTGAAGGACAAATATTCCTGGAGTTATCTTACAGTTACCAGTCAATCCAAATACCTATGGCAGTGGTACTCCTCGTTGGTCCACTGGTTATGCATGTATTTAAACATTTACACACCGTCGTGTATCGTAATTGTTTATGCCTTCTTGGAGTCTAATATTATGTTTGTGTCTGGCCACAGAAGCGAAGTAAAGGATTTCTGATGCAAAAACTTTATTAAAGAATTGAACATTTATTTTAGCTCATAAACGTACACTACGCTTCAAAAATCGTACACTCGCTCCATTGGATAGATAGTAATAAAGTAAGTGATAATATCCATTATTTTTAGTGCATATATTATAGTTTTTTATACCATAGATTATATAGTAAATATACATATTTTTTTATAAATATTATTGCATTTTGTTGTGCCAAGGAAATACATTTTAGGATATTATGGTGGTAGACCCTTACGAAAAAATCCTATAGGATCCTAAAAGGAATTCAATAGGAATTTGCAATTCCTACTAGGATATTCCTATAGAATCCTATAGGAAACAAACATTTCCTTATAGTGGAATTTGAATCGGAATTCCTATAGGAAAATTCCCATCCCTATAGGAATTCCTATAGGAACATTATAAGGAACAAAACTTATATTTTTAAGCAAAATTTTAAGCAGATGTTTCATATAAAATATCCAAATTTAAAACTTAAAGCTATAATGCTTTATTTTGAAAATAACAGCCGATTTTAATTTCATATTTTACTACCGATAGTCTGTGATGTAATTTCGGGATTTATATGAAGTATTCACCTAAAATATAGGTCATTGGTTTATATGAAAAATATCAAGTTCACTTAGCTTGTCTCGGACCCTCAGTCGGGCCCCTTCGGATCGATTTTCTATCTCACTTAATTGTGCATCTTACCACAGCAAAAAGTCATTTTCTTATTAAGAAAATGTTTCTTATTACAAGAATTATTATGTCTTTAAAACAAGAAAATAATTTTCTTAATTAAAGTAAAATGAGAAAATGATTTTGTTGTTAAGAAAAACAATTCTTAAAGTAATGACATTCATTTTCCTTTTACCTTAAACTAAGTTAAAGAAACTATTTTTCTTGAAATAAGAAAATAATTTTATTTACAAGAAAAAAATATGATTAAATAAAAGTTAAGAATTTCCATAAAAACAATCTATTATCTGTGATAATAAAAATTCACGAAATAAGAAAATCTCTGATCATGTAATTATTATATTATTTTGTCATTTTATTAAGTAAAAGCCGTACCCAGAAATAAAAACTAGAATATATATTCATACACAAAAACAAATCGGATTGTACTATACACAAACGAGAAAACATATTTTCTGTTATCAATATTTATAACCAAGATTAAATATGAATTTCTTTATCAAGATGACAAAGAATAATATTACCGACAATGAAAATTTACTTGTAACCAATGAGCATATTTCTTTAGTCACATTTAACCAACATAATCTTTACCGCCGGTATATAACTGAAAGTGAATAAACATTGCGCAAACGCGACGCTGGAGTCAGTCTTGGTGTCATTCGAAGTAAGCTCTCAGCGGCTCGCCCCAATCCCCTCCCCCTCACCGGGAGAGCTTTTATAACTGGCTCGCTCAACTTGACCATTAAGCTGATATTATATATAATTTCTACTAGCCTCCTCACTTGCCCCCCCCTATATTTTTTTTTTTAATTTTTTTTTCCTCCACAGGTAGCCTTCTGTGGCATCTTTAGCAATGTTTTGGCTGGGTTTCCAAGGGAAGTATAGAGGATTGTGCAAGGGATTGGTGATAGGGTACTATGGACATATTCCCAGATGGTCCTAGCGAGTTAATGTTGCTGCGCCATATTTCTGAAATTTTGAATCTCTCGTGGTTTGTGTCTTGGAATCTTTATTGCTTTTTGTGTTACCAATTCTAAAGAAGTGGCTGATCATCAATTATTCGTCGATCTTACAATAATATCGGCTGCTGCGAGGGTAAATACGGCAGTGATGCGTTTTCAGTGGGCTTTTCAAGCACAAAGTATCGAAAAGGACGAAGGTAAGTCTCACTCTGATCTACTATATATATTGAATTATATAGCTGCTAAATGCATTGAACGTTTTGAAGCAAAATCAAATAGTTGTCCTGAACTTATCTTATCAAAACCTTTGTCTTAGAGTATTTCCATTGTGTGAGAAGAGTTATTTATATCCAATTGAAATGTGGGATAATCAAGTGTCTATTAATCAAAATAATTTGAATGATCGAGAAAGCCCATCACTTTATCTGGTCTCAGGAAACAAAACGGTATGTTATTACAAATATATTATCGGGGAATAACCGTTTATATAACCTTTTATTTGTTTGTGATAATGATTAAGAGTATGAACAACAATCAACAAAAGGGAATTTCTAAGGTCATTTAAATCCTTGCTGAAAAGCGACAAATTCAGCAGTGAGTAATGGCATTGCTTTTAGAAGTGTTGTTATCATATTTTTTATGTATAAATTCATCTTCCAAACATTTTGCATTACTCAACCAATATTTCTTCATGTGATATTGCATATCCGTTTGTTGTCAAGTAGTTATACATTTTTGATTTTTCCTGGAGATTAAAATGACATGGGGCAACAAAGTGCCAATGGTGAACTGCTTAGACGGTCATGGATGATTGTCAAGCTCAAATCTCTTAGAAAATATAACCAGACAGGGATTGAACCTGTAACCGTTCTGATTGCCTGTGACACGCTTCAAATATCAAAACTCTTATGGAGATCGAAGGTCACAGATGGATATACTGGTTTGATTGCTATATTCACTGCATTTGCAAAATTCACTATTATACCTGTAATACTTAGGAAACTGTCTGGGATTCATTTTCTGAGGATTTGAACTTGTTGGATGCATCATGTTAAAGTAATACTAATAATAATCACTATGTGTATATATTTGCAAAACAAGATAGTTTAATGAAGATCTTTGTGTTCTATGGGATATAGAATCCCAAGAAATTACAGTAGTTAGAAAGGCCACCGAATGCAGTGTACTTTCTTATCTAATTCGTGGGGACTCTGTATCCATAGAGCATGAGAGGATCATTATCTATCAATCTAAGAGAATGGTTGAAACCGCAAAGTAATTTTAAAGTTACTATTATATTTTTTGCCTCGGCCTACATTTACCAGACACCATTGACTTTATTGAATTCATTAGTGAAACTCTACAGTATATAGAATCCACGATGTGCTATGACAACAAGAAAACAAAAGATATTTTTAGTGGACTCTACCTCTATATACTAAATAAGAGTTCACTTATTAAGACTGTTAATCATGAATTAAAGCACTATGGGTATAGGAGCATGTGGAATACTCAACATGGATTGCGTTGAGTGGTATTGCAACATTATCTAATTCTGTATTTTTATTAGGTTGTTTCTAGAAGATGAAGTTGCCATTCCTGCTATAAAATAAAAACTAAGCTAAGAGCAGCTGGAAAAAATTTTATTTAGCCTTATTTTGGTAAGTTTGAGTTTATTTTATCAACTAATAAATTGTGTATTATGCTTGTTGAAAGAGACATTTACCATAAAGTACTGTATATACCTTCAAAAATCTGTATGATTTTTAAAATCATTTGAAAATTTTTTCTCCTTACCAACAAAAACTGCGGTTGTTCAGTGGATGCACAGTACACAGACTTCACCAAACTCCTTGATGGGGGTACCTGTTTATGTTTTATGTTTGTCAAAGGGACTGTGTACACTTCTGACAAATTTAAAACATTAACATGTAGCAGCTGTACGGTTACTCCATCCTAGACTCAATGGTTAGATCATCTCACCTTGGTTTTTCAAGCCTAAAACCCATGAATTTATGTTAAATTACCATCTAAAACTGTACTTTATTCACATTATTAAAAATTAAGGAAGAATGGTGTTCTGGCTTGGTCAATATTTTCTTTAAATGCAAAGGTAGATGCCTATGAGAGAGATATCCTAAGTTATACTAGGTATATTACTCCAGTGATGGATTTACAGGGGGGTATATGCACACACCTGGCCTTGGCCAACATGGGGGGTGCAGTGAGTGGTGCCAATTGCTTTGTCAAATTCAGTTTTTAGGTTTCAATAGCGATCATTATGATTCATACAGTAGATATATTGGGGCTTTTCACATTACTCTGTCAGAGCGTGACGGTCTGTCAGGCAATATTTTGCTTAAATGGAACACGATACGTTTGAGGAGTTGCGGCTGGTTCTGCCCGGAAATCGTGGGCCCTAATCAAGAGGAGGTCCATTCTGACCAGACTAACCAGTCTGACGTGTGGTAATTGTAACTGTGGAAAGCCCCCTATGATTCATATATTAGCTATCATTATTGATGTTTCATAGGTATTAATAGGTATAAAAAACATGTTCTGGTGGGCTTAGCTCCACCATACCCCCCTGCTGTAGCTGCCTCAGGGGCACTCCACCTATGCCTCGGTCATGCCCCACGCCTCAGGGATCTCACCTTCACTAGCACACCCCCTACCCAGATCAAGCTGTATCCTTCGACAGTATTATCATTTAGTTTTTCTTTTTGTGCAGATTTATGTTGCAAGGTATCTTCATTAGCATCTTTCAAAAACTAGGATATTTCTACAATAAGATGGAGATATATGACAACAAATGCGAGCATGCCTATTCGTCTTCCATTTTGAGAGAGTACTTCTAAAGCAAAAACTGCAAAATTGGGATGTATGATTTTCATCTTACTGTCCCTTCAACAAAATTGTGTATTAAAAAATGGACAAATTTTAATTAGTACGGTAACTGGATATGTTGTTTTTGTGATGTTTTGTTGTCTGAATAGATTGAAATAATATAACAAAACATTTAATGTCTGCACGTTTGGAAAAGTAGTTAGTTTTGTTTTTCATCCAGGTTCTAACACAAACTCATTCCTAGACATTGTATGATTATTAAAATATAATTAGAAAATCATTTGTTTCTATTTACAGTACTAAACTAATATTTGTTATCTTTAAGGATTTATGAAAGATCCAGATTAGATACATGGAGTACAAAACATGTGGGGGGGGAATTGTTACCAGTTGCTGGTATTTGATAAAATATTTTGTATATGTAATTGTGGAAAAAAGGATCTTATTCAAAAGACTGATGTTAGAGATATGAAGGGAAGCTACTGTGGGGTTTTTGGCATCTTTCTACCTGTTAGATTTTGACTATCCAAAAGCAAAACAAGATTGGGATGCATGGCACAAGGACATTGCTGCCCCTTTTAATGGGAATGCTCAAAGCATATAAACATTATTATAAATTGACATTTTAGTCTATGTGACAAAACAACATAGATTTTATTATGTAGACCTGTAGTTTTTCAAACTTTTATTAGGGACTAAAAAGTAAGCATGTATTTCAAGCAAACTCTAATAGTACCAATAAAAAGTGTGCAATAAGAATGGTAATAGGTGTGTTATGGTACTTCAGGAAAATACAAAATACTTGTTTTAATGACAAGGAGAACATTGAATTTGCTTACATAAATCAAAATATAAAAGGTCCTTCATCACAGAAAACATCTCTGCTGACAAAGGGCATTTGCTTGAAACATACCAGCTTGTATACCATTTGAACATCATGATGAATAAAAACCAGTATTTTCGTGCAGTTACCACAATATACCTATTGACCCATTATTATGAATGTATTTAATTGTCAAATTACTAGTAGCATATAATCACTGTGTCATATAATGAAAGGATGATGCTCTCATATTATGTGACCATAATAATAATGGTCACTTAATATGAGAGCATCATTCTTCATCAGTTGAAATAATAATGCTATGCTGAATTAAACATCAGGGTCTAAAACCACAAATAGTCATTTCTATTTACACTTGTGAATTTGTTTAAACTGTTGTAGAAATGTCTTGATGGTATAATCATTCAAAATATCATAAACACCAAGTACCAGCATTCCACCTGCTCTCCAACTTGACTTGTTTGGCTCAAGCTGTATAGAGCGTCAGACTTAGCTAATACCATATATTTATAACTATATAAGGTCATTGCAGTTCAAACTTCCAACAGGGCCAATTAAGTATGGGTTTCCCTAAGGTTGTTTATTCCCAAAATGTGGATTTTTTACTGGAGTTATCAAATTAACTTTATTGAAATTGTAAGTTTTTATTCCTGTAGAAATTAATTTAATAAAATCATTTGGTTTAACATACATTTTTGTCTCAATTGTTGCTTTTAATTTGTGTAATTGGCAGGATATCTACCGTAGTATACCTGTATGATATCATCCAAATATGGATTCTATAGGATCCTATATGATTACTGTAGGAACTATAAGCATTCCTATAGTCAAGGACCCTATAGGACCCTATAAGAATTTCCATATTTATAGTCACCATAATCAAGTGCTATTATTAACACTAAGGTGTAAGTGCTAAAATAACACTTAAATCCGGGTTATTATGACACCAAAAATGGGTTGCTAATTTTAAGGCACTTCGCCAAGGGTGGCTAAATTGACACCTTAAATAGAGGTAGTTAAAATAGCACCCCAAAAGGTGCTATTCTGTACCTTTTTATTTAACACCACTTTTGGTGCTAAATTAACACCCTAAAATTAAAACAGTGCAGGAGAGCGTGAAGCGTTATAGGGTCAGAGGTGCTCAAACTACCAAAGGTAGTACGTGGGCGTTGCATTAATTCACTTAAGGACACCTACACCAACATTCACAGAGTGCTCAACAACACCGACGTGAAGGAGCGTAATAGTTACAATATCTAAAGACCACGTGTTTCGCTGTTCCACAGCTCATCAGTGTAGCTTGGTACAATCTAGATCTGGGCTATGAGTACTAAATTATTGCACAAACGTATTGCCAGTTGACAACCGCTTGTGGGAAATAAAACAGCGGTCATGCGCAAAATCCAGAGAGCGTTGATGAAGCGGTACTAAGGCTGGCCTTATATAACCACCACAAGGGTACGTGGGGCGTTGCATTAACTGTATTATACTAAATATTATATATATATGACCTTAAGGTCATATTGAGCACTCTAACAGGAATGATGAAACCATTGTCGCTTATGCAAGTATATATTTCTATATATATATATCTTATATATATATATATATATATATATATATATATATATATATTATATATATATATATATTTATATATATAATATGATATATATATATATTATATATTAATATAGTATATATATATTCTATATATACTATATATACGTGTAGGTTTTGGTCTTACGAAATGCAAAGAGTGTCTCAACAAACATATTAGTTAGGAGCAAATTAATCATATATATATATATTATATTATATATTTATATGTATATTCACTGCTGAAGATTCTTTTACAGATGAAACAAGTTGTAGCAGAACAGTTTTGGAGGAGTAAGCGAAAATGATATATATATATATATACTATATATATATATTAAAAATAATTATAATTATTATATATTTAAAACGAATATGTGATGTTGTTAACGGAACGTTCAAATGTGGCTCAATACCATAAAGGAAAGAGCGTATATATAGTGAAAGTGGGTGCTTACCTCAAAATGATAAAAGCCGCAACTGTCAGTTTTCACGCAAGGCCGATCTTCAAGATTTTATATATTTATATATATATATATAGTTATATATATATATATATATATATATACTATTTATATATATCTATATTTTATATATATATATATATATACTATTATATAAAGCAGGATATGAAAGATAACTGCTATTTACAGTCACCCTTGATGCCACACCAAATAGTGTGGACATCAAACCATGCCAGAGGTGCTCAAACTGCAAGCATGTGGAGCGTGCGCACAAGGCATTAAGCGGACAATGGTTTTATTCCTGTAGAGTGCTCAATATGACCTAGATGGTAATAGAGCGATATCTAACTGCAGACGGTACCGTTTCGCCCTTTTGGGCCTCATCAGTGTAGTGCTGATGAGCAGTTGTATATATATATATATATATATATAAAACATCCGGGATAAAAACTTTAAAACTTTATTTAAACATCAACGTTTCGGGGCAAGCCCCTTTGTCAAGATATGAGTACACAGATTGTTGGTAAGCGTTAAATATATACTCTACGATTCTAATTAACAATGCACCTATTTTACAAAAAATCCCTAATATTAAGTCCCCGAGGTATAAATGAATCTAACTTGTATGCCCAGAATCCCTCCCTAGTAGCCTGCGAAGCAGCCGTTTAGGGATTGGGGGTGGGGACTGGGGTGAGTGCGGATGGAACGCCTGCACGAAAGACCCATGTTTTTGGATTTCTACGTTCACCAGAGGACGCTAAATTCTGGATTGGCTAACTCAATCTCATTAGTATTCAGGAGTTTCCTGTCAGGAAATAAACATTTAAAAATGGCGACTTTAGAAAACCCTTGTTGGTAGATTATTTGTCTTTCCAAAGCTATTAAACGATCTTCAGTTCGTGCTGGTCGTAGCTTTAAATTAAAAACAGGAACAAAAATTTGGCACAGCTGCTGGCAGGAAAAGATGTTTTGATGGTAATTTAACCAACGGGATTTGGCAAGTAGTTTGATTATGGATTATTTAGTAGATTTACCAGACGGGTTCGTGCGAGCGGCGTTATTATCAGTCGGCCAGGGGGAAGGTATCTTCAGTGATATTATTCAACAGTGCTCTCTGGTGGGCTTCGGAGAATTCCTTCGACGTTTCAGGAATAAAGCGACTTACGTCTAAAAGTATATAAGTGACTGGTTTCTACGTCGTCTTGCATATGAAATTTCTTGTCCAACTCCCATTCGATTTACGGTTATTCGATAGTCAGATGTCGCTTCATTCTTTCATGGCTCTTAATGTTATCGGTTCGTGTAGGAATAATGTTGTCTCCTATCGGATGTGTTGATACTATATTTTGTAAAAGTTATAAAGTTCAAAAGGCATTGATTATTTCTTCTGCCGCAATAACTACAAACCCGGTGGGAGAATGTTTCAACTGCGTAGTAATGCACTATCAACTCTGTGCATCCATGTCTACACTGATTGAGAAATACATTTTCAAAATAAATCTTGTTTCCTCCAGAAGCAGACAAGCTTTTTTAAAGGAGTTTCAGACATGGATATTACACGAGTTCGGTCGGAACGTGAAAAGTTTGTAATCATAGAGGAAAGCCTCTAGACGCATATTGGTTGTTTTTGACATTTCTTCATTTGGGCGGGAAAGCCAAAAACATGGAGTCTCTCGAGCCGGCGTTCCCTCCCCACTTCGCTTTTTACGCTTTCACCTCCCCCTAACGCCGCCACGCAGGCTACTCCCTTGTTGTCGGGAAAAGGACCATTTACATTTGTTTTGTCAATTATTTTATTTTTAACATGTTCCAATCCATTTTATGTCCACTTTCAAAAAAAATGTTGCATACAAATGCTCACCTGCTATTCCCCTACAACCCTTGCCGAACCTATTCAAACTAATCATATGTATATTAAATCTTGTATAAATGATTTAATCGTGCATCCCACATTAAATCTTAGCACATTTCTTACATATTATACGATAAATAATTCCAACTGAATCGCAATCAAACGCGTACTTGATGAAGTATATTTAATTACCCCGTCCCTGCAAAGTTACATCCCTTCATCAACCATATTTACAACATTTGACAGCGAGAAATTTACCCGCATTATTTCATACCTTTATCCCTTGCATCTGAATTTTCACCTTTCAATTTATGCTCTAACCAAAACATTAATAACAATTTTTGGCCTCCTATCTGCAATCATACGCGCTTATCCCACAAACTTTCCTTCAAAGACATCCGAACATCAATGCAAAAGAGGCCAGATTTAGCATCAATAATATTCCTTACCCCTGAAAACGCTGGATGAAAATTCATAACTAGAGGCCATCCTATTACACTAAGGGATTTATTGTTACCCTCTATCCTGACAAAGAAGCCTATCTCTATTTTGTTTTTTTGCTTTATAAAACTGAGATTCAACTACCTTGCGTTTAAATCATCTTAATAAAATGTCCCTTAATTTTCCATTCAACCGTTCTTCAAAAAACTTAGTCAGAGTCACAATCCGCCTGAGCATTAATGCTTGCCCATAAGGTATGCCTTTCTTGACATGCACTGGATGACATGAATTATAATCCAAATATTGCTGTGTACACTGTAATTGAAATTGGGCTGAAACGGACCCAAAAAAGGGGGCCGCAAACGGTTGACCCCAGAATAGATCTTTTTAAGGGGGTCACAAAATGGCACCTATAATAAAGATGACTACTAAGGGGTGATTAGACCCCTCAGGGGTATGGGCTGTTACAGCTTTAAGGAAGGGCTGTTTCAGAAGACGCAGGGGGCAATTCAGAAAATCGCGGGGCCATTTCCGAAATTTCCGTGGGGCCATTTTGGCACTCTAGGAGTCAATTTTGCTAATTCGGTGGCATTATGGCCACAAAAAAGTGTGGTGATTCAGCATGCGGAGCGGAGCTATTTTGGACACCAACATTAGAGAGCAGTATCAGCCCCAATCAAGGGCAATGTTCTTGAAGAAACGAGGTGGCAGTTTAAACTTTTGACACGGGCCATTTCAGAAAATCGTGGGGCCAATTTGGAAAATCTAGGAGTCAATTTGGCTCCTATTCGGGTTGCATTATCGCCCCAAAAAAGTGTCGATTCAGCTTGCGGAGCGGAGCTATTTAGGCTCCAACAATAGGAGAGCAGTTTCAAAGCCCCCAATCAAGGGCTGTTCTGGGAAGAAGCAGGGAGCTGTTTCAACTTTTGACCAGGGCCATTTCAGCAAATCGGTGGGGCCATTTTGGAAAAATTAGGAGTCAATTTGGCTCCTAGACGGTGGCATTATGGCCCCAAAAAAGTGTCGATTCTGCTTGCGGGAGCCGGAAGTATTTTGGCTCCAACAATAGAGAGCAGTTTCAGCCCCAATCAAGGGCTGTGTTTGGAAGAAGCAGGGGCTGTATCAACTTTTGAACAAGGGCCATTTCAGAAAATCGCAGGGCCATTTTGGAAAACCAATGAGTCAATAAGCCTCGTATACGGCTGCATTATTCCCCACAAAAGTGTTCGATTTAGCTTTCGGTAGCGGAGCTAATTTGGCTCTATATTTTAGTCATTATACGGACCCAAAAACAGCCAATATACAGATCATTAAAAGTTAGCAACATTTTTGAACCGTTTTGACCAGTAACAAAAGATTAAAATACATCAACTGTACAAAATTTAGAATGAATAATGAATTGTACTTAAACAGCAAATATTATCATATTCATTTGCGAAGTTAACAAAAATAAAATAACATACGGAACTATAACTAGCAATATTAATAACCTAAAGGCATTGTCTAATATCACATTGATTACTGTACTTGCTGTAACCTATTTTGTGAATAACTAGCATAAGAGTTCGACTGTCTGAACAAATAAAGTTTTTAAATTCATTGATAACCAATAACCTAAAATAATAGCCAAAATATAAAACATGGGTTCTCATGACTACTTATGACAATGCATTGAAACATTGCAACCCTTCTTGGCAAGGGGACACTTTGCTTAGAGTTGCCAAGAACTACGGTTTCCAAAAAGGTTAACACACCCTTGGCGTTACCATAATCTATATTAAAATATAGAAACTTGTATACAAGGAAAGAACAGCCTCAAAACAGCAGTTTGCTCAAAACAGCTAAGTTGCCTCTATTGCAATTACTAGCCTGTCATACTCCAATGCAGGTACAAGGACCACAATATGAGGTTGTGCCACGTTTGGACACAACAAGTTTCACTTATTCATGCTCCTAAAATATAACAAATTATATCAAAAATTAAATCTGTTGCCTTTCAATAGTATTCGAACATACAGTTCTAGAACATACTTAATAAAATAAGAATACTTCTCAATGAAGAAAATTCCAACTTTCTTCGTGACGAGAAATGAAATACATTTAGGGGACGGGGCGGAGGAAGGGGTAGGGATTTATACTATTACCCAGACTACCAACAATACATTTTCACGATGTTTTCAGGAATAGAATGACAATTGTCCTGTAATATAACATTGTTTAATTCATTGGAATTCTGACTAGGACTCGCCATCCAATCAATAAATTCTTTTTTATGGAACTGAGAAATCAATCGCCTGTGTGCTTGTAATATTGATAATACTGCTGTTGTGAAGTAGACAGACGATACATTGCACGATCGTCAAGGCTCGTATACTCAGAAAACTTATGTCCCGGACAGGACTCTAACTTGTAAAATAACAGTTTGATAAGTGATAATTTATTTATTTAAAATAGAGGACTCGTCTTCGCCATCATACATATTCATATATTTAAAACTACCGCCATTTGTCGCTTGTTTTTCAAAGCGTAGTGTTTATTTACAGTTTAAGAGACTGGTACCTAAAAAAATGGCGGCCAATATAACGAACCACGAAACAAGAATGACAAGAAATGGAAATATAAATCTAAGTACGCAATGAAATGCACTCAAAATTATGCACAGAATCCGGAGAAAGGACAAAAACAAGCTTTGACACTGAGAAAACACAGAGAGTAAAATTACACGCAAAAAATCATACATCCAACCTAAGGCCTGTTTTGTTACAGCTCGAATCAGATGTGAAACCAGCTTGTAAACTGACTGAATTGGATGTTTTTGACGGAATGCGAAGCAAGGTCAGTTCTAGATTACGAATTTTCCATATTTGTTCATTGTTGAGCATATGGTCAAAATTCGTTTGCGATGCATCGTTCAGAACGTAAAAACAGGTTTGCCACATGATATTTCAGTCATGATACTGCACTTAGCTTGTATCAGATTGAAATGATAGGTTTTTCTCAAACAATAGAGTCATATTAAGACATTTCTTTATTCTCCCTATGTAATTACTATTCGGGTGAGAATTGAGTTGTATAAATTGATTCCCAACGCACGTGCTTGGCCTTCATTATTCGCCATGCAAACAACTGCGGGGGGTGAGAACAACACTGATGTCACTAGAAGCAGAGCTCGCCATCTTGCAGTATTTGCAATACAATACAAACAAATCGCACAATTATGTTCGACTATTAAAGTTATATAGTGACGCTTCAAGCGTTTAGTAACACCTGGCTTTGTGCGAGTAGTCATAGTGTACATGAGAAAACTTACACTCACATATTGTGTAAAGACAATTCTGATATATATATAAGCAAAATTCTAAGTTGTGTCGTTGTGTTCTGCCGAGGTTTTAAAGTCTGAATGATGAATGTGTGTATTGTATTTATGTATGTAGTGTAAGTATGTACCGGTATGTGTATGTATGTCAAAATGTTTGTAGTTTCATTCCTCTAAGTTTCTCTGCAGTTTACAAGTTTACAACCCACATTAATATATATATAAATTTATTTCAAAGAAACAACACACACAATTTATAATTAACACCACTATACAGTACAGATACATACAGGGATGGCCAGTTTGAATTTTTCTATCCAGATAGTCTTAGCCTTGAATTAATTATAAAGAGCATGTTTGAGATATACTGTATGTTCAATAATTACAATCTACAGTGTACAGTGCAGTGAGTGGTAAATATACATGTATTTCAACACTAATCAAACATACAAACCAGTACTGCACGCCTGCCTTTGGCATCAGCAAATAATTTGTTAGTTTGCAAACTTGCAAATCATGATACATACCGTCGATGTGTGTGAAACTAGCATTAATGTCACTAAATACCTCAAATTAATTTTATGGGCGTTGATTCAAACACTGAATTAATACACAAACCGGACACTTTCTTGAGGTGTTCTTGGTGGTAATTTTAAAACTAAAATCAGCAGTATGCCAAAAGCTATAAACATCTGTTGCAGCACATGGATACAACCCGTCATATAAAGCACCGGGGGTTAATGACAAAAGTGTTGATATAACCTCTTAGTTAAAGTTTCTATTATTACTTGGACTTTTCTTTACTACACAATTTCTTATATTATTTGCCTCATTTAAAATTTAAATATACTATTCTAGGTTCAATAATTGCATAGCAGAAACCGTGGATCACCATAATATTATCCGGACTTAATGTCACAATGGAGAATTACCCAAAGTGTGTAAATAAAAAAATCCATCATAACACTTTGCCCATGCTATCATACTAATTTTATTTGAAAGAGAGAAACTAGGAGCAATACCTTTAAACAATGAAAATACTGTTCAGCATTTTGAATCAGTCAGACCACAAACTTCCATAAAAAGTAATTTGGGATTAATATCAAGTCAAACACAAAGGGAGACACAATTGTTGGAAACTCGAGTCAAAATAGACATCAACATGAATTACACTATATCACCTTCCGGGGTCTGCACCAAAGGAACAACAAGTACAGATTCACCAGAAAAATGTAAACTCGTAAGATAACAAGTTCCAAAAAAACCCTTTCTAGATAGAATGATTCCTTTTTCTTTATCATTCAAAACTAAATTTAGCTGATTCTCTTCTTATAGCTTTTAACTTTCTTAACTTTTCACATTTTAAGAATTGTAGTTCTGCACTGCAATTTTTCTCTGGACCTCTTACTTAGCTTAACATTTTCAGATCTCAAATAAACTAAATATGACTTCAGGCTATTAATAGCATTTTTCATCTCTCTTCTATGTTTGGAAAAAATATCAGTAATCATATTTCTAATCTGTACAGTTCTGTTCCTCCAACAACATCTTCGCACCCACACATCGTGTTTAGGACAAGAGTTTCCAGAACATGAAAATGTTATGGTCACAGCCCTGCAGGATCCCAAAGAGTGTGAAGCCCATGTATATCATAGTACAGACCGTGAAAATGTGCTTTACAATATATTTCTAAACCAAACATATAACCTTGCTAGAATTTATATATACAAATGTAAAGCTAATTAAGAAAACTTATTTTGCTTCAAGTGGCAGCATAACCAGAGAATAGTTATATGTTGTGGCAGTTCTACAAACTATTGAAACCTATAAGATGATCTTACACTCAGGGGAAAAAGCCGGGCGGCCAAATTATAAGAATGATAATAGGATTATAATACATTTCCCTGTCCATTGAATTTCTAACGAGAGCTGAAATAAACCACCAATGTGAAAATGTCCCTAATGTTTGCCCAGATCAGGCATTCAGTAACTGTCCGTCTATTTATTTAATAATCCTATAGCTCCTCTACACATGATGAATAATTTTCTCGATATAACTGTCAAAGATTCAATGATAAAAGAATTTAAAAGTCGGCATTAGACACAATTGCTATAAATTAAGTCTTAACTAGCTTAAATAGGAGAAGATTTAACATACACATCAAAATTAAAATGGTATAAATAACTTGAGGGGAATTTAAAATATGGCAATTTTAAGACTTACATGCACAGATGCAGCCAGCCGATACACCTACTCGGGAGAACTAGATTGGTTGGTGAGAACTATCGTGACGATGGCGATTGTCATTGTGATTTATACGCATTAGGCCTCGTTAGAAAGTGTTTGGTACATGTACACCACCATACTGATAACACCATCATTATCAATTCTCGCAGTCACTCGCACAGGCACACTACCACTATAACAAAGGAGACGCTGGAATTTAATACTACAAGGCTCGTATTACGTTTTGTAAGTATCGAAAATAGACAGTCCATTGATCAGGTCGACACGGAGATCAGCCATGTTGAAAATTCTTCCACAGCGGACAATCCAACTACGAGGCTGTTTCTTGAACGTATTTCCTGAGGAAAAGAGTAACATTTTTATAACATTAAAAATTAAGGTGAACAAAATACTGTATCGGACTCTGAGTTTAGCGCTAGATTTTATCCCATTTTCCTTCTTCGAATGCACTATAAAATCCCAACGGGTCACTTGTAGGAAATAGGGCGCCAAATTCGCAAATAGTTTCTACGCATGCTCTGAACCTCTGAATGAATATATCGCGGGGGCATACATTCTCGTACCCAGAGCCCGGTCGTCTGCGCCGGGTTTTCGAATAGAACATTATTTAGTTAGTCTAGAATGATAGAAATTGTTAAAAAGTTACAATGTAGCTAGTTACAATGTAAAAAACTTGCGAATCCGAAAATTTTAATCGTGCATTCATATATATTACCTTCTCTTTAATTACGTCGCTATGAAATATTATATATATATATATAAGCAGGATGAAGATAACTGGTATTTACAGGTCACCCTTGATGTCACACAAATGGGGGAAATCAAAAAAATGAGATTTAGAGTGCTAATACTGCAAGCAGTGAGCGTGCGAACAATGCAATAAGCGACAATTGTTTTATCCTGTAGAGTGCTACAATATGACATAAAGGTCATAGAGCGATATCTAAATGCAGACGGTACCGTTTCGCCCTTTTGTGCCTCATCAGTGTAGTGCTGATGAGCATTTGTATATATATATTAATATAAATATAAAATATCCGGGAATAAAAATTATAAAACTTTATTTATAACATCAACGTTTCGGGGGCAAGCCCCTTTGTCAAGATATGGGAGTAACACAGATTGTTGTAGCGTTAATATATTACTCTACGATCAAATTAACAAATTGCACCTATTTTACAAAAAATTCCTAATAATAAGGCCCCGAGGTATAAATGAATCTAAATTGTATGCCCAGAAATCCCTCCCTTGTAGCCTGCGAAGCAGCCGTTAAGGGATTGGGGGTGGGGACTGGTGTGAGTGCGGATGGAACGCTGCACGCAAGACCCATTTTTGTGTTTTGTGGGATTCTACGTCCACCAGAGGACGCTAAATTCTGATTGGCTAACTCAACTCATTTGTATTCAGGAGTTTCCTGTCAGGAAATAAAATTTAAAAATGTCGACTTTAGAAAACCCTTGTAGGTAGAATATTTTCTTTCCAAAGCATTAACGATCTTCAGTTCGTAGCTGGTCGTTAGCTTTAAATTAACCAGGAACAAAATTTGCAGATGCTGGCAGGAAAAGATGTTTTGATGGTATTTAACCAACGGGAATTTGGCAAGAGATTGATTATGGATGGGGGAGATTTATGTAGATTTACCAGACGTTCGTAGGAGGCGTTCTTATCAGTCGGCAGGGGGAAGGTATCTTCAGGTATTTCAACAGTGCTCTTGGGCCTTCGGAGATATTCTTCGACTTTTCAGATTAAAGCGACTTACGGCTAAACGTATCTAAGTGATTGTTTTCTAGTTCTTCTTGCATATGAAATTTCTTGGCCAAATCCCATTCGATTTACGGTGTTCGATAGTCAGATGTCGCTTCAATTCTTTCAGGGTTATTAATGTTATCGTGTTAGTGGAATATAGTTGTCTCCTTTCGGAAGTTTTGATATGATTTTGTAAAGTTATAAAGTTCAAAAGCATTGCTTATTTCTTCTGCCGCAAGACCTACAAACGCTCTCGGAGAAAGAAAGTTTCATTGCGTATTAATGCACTATCAACTCTGTGCAATGTCTACACGATTGCTAGATTACATTTTCAAAATCACATTTGTTTCCACCAGATGCAGACAAGCTTTTTACGGGGTTTCAGACATGGATATTTCACGATTCGGCCGAATTGAAATGTTTGTAATCATTGAGGAAAGCCCGCTAGTCGCTGATTGGTTGTTTTTGACAGTTCTTCATGTGGGCGGAAAGCCAAAAACATGGGTCTCTCGTGCAGGCGTTCCCTCCCCACTTCGCCTTTCCGCTTTCCTCCTCCCCCTAACGCCGCCACGCAGGCTACTCCCTTGTTGTCGGACCATTTACATTTGTTTTGTCAATTATTTTAATTTTAACATCTTCCAATCCATTTTATGTCCACTTTCAAAAAAATGTGCATACAAATGCTCACCTGCTATTCCCCTACATCCCTTGCCGAATTATTCAAATTAATCTTAGGGTTATTAAATCTTTTCCTAAATGATGTAATCGTGCTTCCAACATAAATCTTAGCAACTTTCTTACATATTAAAAGTATAAATAATTCCAACAGAATCGCAATCAAACGCGTCAGGATGAAGTATGTTATAATTACCCGCCCCTGCAAAGTAAACAATCCTTCATCAAATATATTTACAAATTTGTCAGCGAGATATTACCGCATTTTTTTCATACCTTTATCCCTTGCATCTGAATTTTCACCTATCAATTTTGCTCTAACAAAAAACATTCTTAATATTTTTTGGCATCCTATATGCAATCATAGCGCGATTATCCCCAAAAATATCCTTCATGTCATCCGAAGCATGCAAAATAGGCCAGATAGATTCAATAATATAACTTACCCCTGACAACGCTGGATGAAAATTCATAAGCTAGAGGCATCCTATTAACTATGGATATATTGTTACCTCTATCCTGACAAAGAAGATTATCTCTATATTGTCTTTTTGCTGTAATAAACTGAGATTCAACTACCTTGCGTTTAAATCCCCTCTTAATACAGTCTTATAATTTCCTTCAACCGTTCATCAAAAACTTCGTTTGAGTCACAATCCGCCTGAGCCTTAATGCTTGCCCATATAGGTATGCTTTCTTGACATGCAATGGATGACATGATTTATAATCCAACTATTGATGAGTACACTGTAAATGAAAATGGGCTGAAAAGACCCAACCAGGGGGGGCCGCAAGGTGGACCCCAGAATAGATCTTTTTATGGGGTCAAAATGGCACCTATAATAAGATGGCACAAAGGGGTGATAGACCCCAGGGTTTATGGTGTTTCAGCTTTAAGGAAGGTTTTTTCAGCAAGAAGCAGGGGATTACAGAAATCGGGGGCATTCGAAAAATCGTGGGGCCATATTGGAAAAATTAGGAGTCAATTTTGTCTATTCGTTGGCATTATGTCCAAAAAGTTTCGATTCAGTTGCGGAGCGGAGCTATATTGGCTCAAATTAGAGAGCAGTTTCAGCCCCAATCAGGGTGTTTGGAAGAAGAGGGGTGTTTCAATTTTGAGGGATATTCAGAAAATCGTGGGGCCATTTTGGAAAATCTAGGAGTCAATTTGGCTCCTATTCGGTGGCATTATAGCCCAAAAAGTGTCGATTCAGCTTGGGAGGGAGCTATTTTGGTCAACAATAGAGAGCAGTTTAGGCAATCAAGGTTGTTCTGGAAGAAGGAGGAGCAGTTTCAACTTTATGACCAGGGGGTTCAGAAATTCAGGGGGTTTTGGAAATCTAGGAGTCAATTTTGCTCCTATTCGGAGGCATTAGGGCCCCAAAAAAGTGTTCGATTCAGCTTGCGGAGCGGTGCAGATATTGGCTAAACAATAGAGAGCCAGTTTCAGATTCCGGGCTGTTCTGGAAGAACCAGGGGCTGTTTCAACTATTGCCAAGGGCCATTTCAGAAAATCGCGGGCCATTTTGGGAAAAACAAGGAGTCAATTTGCTCGTATTCGTCGGCATTATGGCCCCAAAAAAGAGTTCGATTTAGCTAGCGGAGCGGAGATTTAGTTTGGCTCTATATTTTAGTCAATATACGGACCCAAAACAAGCCAATATACGGCAGATTAAAAGTTAGCAACATTTTTGAACCGTTTGGACCAGTTAACAAAAGATTAAAATACAGCAACTGTCATAATAAAGATAAGATAATAATTGTAATTAAACAGAAAATATTATCATTGTCATTTGCGAAGTTTACAAAAGAATAAATGTACGGAACCATAACTAGCAATATTAATAACCTAAATGCATTGTCTCTTATAACATTGATTAAGTACTAGCTGTAAATATTTTGTGGAATAACTTGCATAAGAGTTCGCCTGTCTGAACAAATAAAGTTTTTCAATTCATTGATAATAATAACCTAAAATAATAGCCAAGATATAAACATGGTTCTCTATGAAATACTTATGACAATGCATTGAAAAATTGCAACCCTTATTGGCAACTGGACCACTTTGCTTTGTGTTTGACAAGAACTACAGTATCCAAAACGGATACCACACCCTTGGCGATACCATAATCTATATTTAAAAATATTGAAAATTGGTAACAAGGAAAGAAATGCCTCAAAACAGCAGTTGCTCACAATAGGTGTTGCCTCTATAGCAATAAATAGCCTGTCATACTCCAATGCAGTTCCAAGGACCACAATATGATGTTGTGCCAAGTTATAGACACAACAAGTTTCACTTTTTTTGCTCCTAAAAATAACAAATTATAACTAAAATTAATCAGTTTGCTTTCAATATTTATCGACCTACAGTTTGACACCATACTTAATAAAATATTTGAATAATTCTCTATGAAGAACATTCCAATTTTCTTCGTGGCGAGAAATTAAATTAATT
Source organism: Chrysogorgia sp. JL179-B06 (assembly GCA_035772405.1). Lineage (NCBI taxonomy): Eukaryota > Metazoa > Cnidaria > Anthozoa > Scleralcyonacea > Chrysogorgiidae > Chrysogorgia > Chrysogorgia sp. JL179-B06. Next base: position 2,955 of record JAYKKM010000342.1, on the reverse strand, counting down.
CGGGGACGGGTCGGAGGTAGGCTTTGGGCACTATACTATGTACGGACTACCAACAATACATTTTCACGTTGTTTTCAGGAATAGCATGACAATTGACCGAGTAATTTAACATAGTTTAATTCATTGGAATTCTGACTCTGGACTCGCCATCCAATCAATAATTTATATTTTATGGAAATGAGAATAATCCATCGCCTGTTTGCTTGTTTAATATATAACACTGTTTTATATATAATATTGCTGTTGAGAATGTAGGAGAACTTAGACGCATACATGCACGATCGTCAAGGTTGAATTCGCAGAAAAATAATGTCCCGGACAGGAATCGAACCTGTAAAATAACACCGTATTGATTAGTGTTAAGTTACTTAAAAAAAAATAGCGGATTCGTCTTCGCCTTAATACATATTCATATATTTAAAAAAATACCGCAAATAGTCGCGTAGATTTCAACGCCGAGTGAATTTTCAGTTTAAGAGACTGGGTACCTAAAAAAATGGCGGCCAATATAAGAAACACGATAAAAGCAAGGCAAGAAAAGGATATATACTCTTTAGTACGCCATGAATTGCAAGCTCAACTATGCATGAATCCGGAGAAAGGACGAATGACAAGATTCGACACTGAGAAAACACAGAGATCACAAATACACGAAAAAAATCATATATACAAGGAAGGAACTGTCTCTTGGGCAACTCGAAACTCAGATTGAAACAGCTAGTAAACTGACTGAAATGGAAGTTATTTTGAAAGGCTGATGGCGAAGCAAGGTCAGTGCTAATTACGATTTCTCCATATTTGTTCTTGTTGGGCATATGGTCAAAATTCGTTTGCGATGCATCGTTCAGAAGTTAAAAACAGGTTTGCCAATGATATTTCAGTTATGATAATCGTATTTGCTTGAATCAGATGTGAAATGCAGGTTTTCTCAAACATCTAGCGACATATCAAGACAAATCTTTATCAATCCCTATGTAATTACTCTTCGGGTGAGAATTGTGTTGTATTACATTGATTCAAAACGCACGTGCGTGGATTCTTTTCTCGCCATGAAAAAAATTGCTGAACAAACACTGATGTCAATAGTAGCAGAGGCTAGCCATATTGCAGTGATTTGCAGACAATACAACAAATAGCACAATTATGTTAGACTATTAGATATATAGTGACGCATAAGAGTTTTGTAACACCTGGCTTTGTGCGTGTAGTCTTAGTGTACATGAGAAAATACACTCAAATGTTGTGAAAGACAATTCTGATATATATATAGCAAAATTATAAGTTGTGTTAGTTGTGTTTTGCCGAGGTTTTCATGTTGTTCTGATGTTCTTTGTTTAATGTAATTATGTATGTGTGTATTGTAAGTAAGTATGTATTGTAAGTATGTACCGGTATGTGTATGTATGACAAAATGTCTGTTGTTTCATTCCTCTAAGTTCACTGCAGTTTACAAGTTTACAAGACATTATATATATATCTATATTTTAATTTCCGAAACAAAACACACACTATATTATTAACAAAACCAAAAAATACAGAAACATACTTGATGGGCAGTTTGAATTATTTTAACCAGTTAGTCTTAGCCTTGAATAATTATAACGAGCGATGGATGTGATAATACTGTATGTTCAATTTTACAATCTACAGTGTTAACCGTGCAGTGTTAAATATACATGTATTCCAACACTAATCAAACATACAAACCAGTACATCCAAGCCTGCCTTTGGCATCCAGCAAATAATTTGTCTGAAGTGCAACATGCAAATCATGAAAACATACCGAAGATGTGTGAAAAATAGCATTAATGTCACTAAATACCTCAACTTATTTTTTGGGCGTTGATCCAAAAACTGAAATAATACACAAACCGGACACTTTCTTGAGGTGTTCCAGAGCTGGTAATTTTTAAACCTAATTTAAGCAGTATGCCAAAGCTATAAACATCTGTTTGCAGCACATGTATACAACCCGTCATATAATGCACAGGGTTAATGACAATGTGATGATAGTAATCTTTGATAAAGTTTCTATTATTACTTGGAGTATTTACTTTACTACACAATTTCTTATATAATTTGCCTAATTTAAAATTTAAATATACTATTTTAGTTTCTATAATGCATTAGCAGAACCGTGGTTAACCATATGATTATTCCGACTTCATGTCACAATGGAGAATACCCATTGTGTGTAAATAAAATATCCATCACAACACTTGCCCAGGCTATACAACTAATTATTTTTACAAGAGAAATAGCGAGAGCAATACCTATAAACAATGAAAATACTGTTCAGCATTATGAATCAGTCAGACCACAAAATTCCCAAAATAAGTAATTTGGGATTAATATCAAGGCCAACACAAATGGAGGAACATCTGTTGGAAACTCGAGTCAAAATAGACATCACCATGAATTATCTATATTGGGGTCTGCACACAGTCTAAAACAAGTACAGATTCACCAGAAACATGTAACCTCGTAAGCTTACAAGCTCCAAAACAACCCTTTCCTAGAATGATTCCTTTTAAATTATCATTCAACACTAAATTAAGTTGATCTCTTCTTATAGCTTATACATTTCTTAACTTTTCACATTTTAAGAATTGTAGTTCTGCACTGATTTTTTTCTCTGGTCCTCTTCCTTAGCTTATCATTTTCAGATCTCAAATAAACTACATATTGACTTCAGGCTATTAATAGACTTTAATCTATCTTCTATGTTTGGAAAAATATCAGTAATCATATTTCTAATCTGTACAGTTTTGTTCCTACACAACATACTTCGCACCCACACATCGTGTTTAGGACAGAGTTCAAGAACATGAAAAATGTTCTGCTCACAGCCCTGCAGGTTCCCAAAGCGTGTGCAGCCCATGTATATCATAGTACAGACCGAAGACTGTGATTAAATAATCTATTTCTAAATCAAAATTATAACATTGATAGATT